>WOXC01002043.1:0-283005 GCA_011680675.1 Gymnobelideus leadbeateri
GACCATTTATCAATTAGGGAATGACTTGTATTCATATAGATTTGGCTCAATTCTCTATAAATTTTAGAAATGAGTCCTTTATCAGAGACACAAGTTGTAAAAATTCTTTCCCAATTTCCCACCTCCCTCTTGATCTTGGTTACATTGGCTTTGTTTGTACAGAAGCTTTTCAATTTAATGTAATCAAAATTATCCATTTTGCATTTTATAATGCTCTTTAATTCTTGTTTGGTCCTAAAGTCTTCCCCCTCCACAAATCTGTCAAGTAAACTATTCCTTGCTTTCCCAAATTGCTTACAGTATCATCCTTTACACCTACACCATGCACCCATTTAGACTTGATTTTGGTATATGGTGTTAGATAATGATATATGCCCGGTTTCTGCCATACTGTATTCCGGTTTTCCCAGCAGTTTTTGTCAAACAGTGCATTCTTATCCCCAAAATTGGGGTCTTTGGGTTTATCGAACAATAGATTACTATATTCATTAACTTCTGAGTCTCCTGCACCTAATCTATTCCATTGATCCACTACTCTACACCTCTGCCAGTACCAAGCAGTTTTGATGACTGCTGCTGTATAATATAGAATAAGATCTGGCATAGCTAGTCCACCTTCCCTAGCATTTCTTTTCATTAATTCCCTTGATATTCTAGACTGTTTGTTTTTCCAAATAAATTTTGTTATTATTTTGTCTAACTCTAAAAAATAATTTTTTGGTAAATTGATTGGTATGGCACTAAATATATAGTTTAGTTTGGGTAAAATTGTCATTTTTATTATATTAGCTTGACCTAGACACGAGCAATTGATATTTTTCCAACTATTTAGATCTGATTTTATTTGTGTGAGAAATGTTTTGTAGTTGTGATGATATAGATTCTGGGTTTGTTTTGGCAAGTAGATTCCCAAATATTTTATAATGTCTGCAGTGACTTTAAATGGGATTTCTCTTTCTATCTCTTGCTGTTGAGTTTCATTAGAGATGTACAGGAATGCTGAGGATTTATGTGGGTTTATTTTATATCCTGCAACTTTGCCAAATGTATTTATTGTCTCAAGTAGTTTTTTGCTTGATTCTCTAGGATTCTCTAAGTATATCATCATATCATCTGCAAAGAGTGATAGTTTGGTCACTTCTTTGCCTAATTTGATTCCTTTGATTTCTTTTCTTCTCTAATTGCTACTGCTAGTGTTTCTAGTACCAGATTGAATAAGAGGGGTGATAGTGGACACCCTTGTTTCACTCCTGATCTTATTGGAAAGGCTTCTAGTTTATTCCCATTGCATATAATACTTGCTGATGGTTTTAAATAGATGCTATCAACTATTTTAAGGAAGGCTCCATTTATTCCTATACTTTCTAGTGTTTTTAATAGGAATGGATGTTGTACTTTGTCAAAAGCCTTTTCTGGATCTATTGAGATGATCATGTGGTTTCTGCTAGTTTTATTGTTGATATACTCAATTATACTGATGGTTTCCCTAGTTTTAAGCCATCCTTGCATTCCTGGAATGAATCCTACCTGATCAGAGTGTATTATTTTTGTGATAAGTTGTTGGAGTCTTTTGGCTAATATTTTATTTAAAATTTTTGCGTCTAAATTCATGAGGGAAATTGGTCTATAATTTTCTTTCTCTGCTTTATCTCTTCCTAATTTAGGAATCATTACCATATTTGTGTCATAGAAAGAGTTTGATAGGACTCCTTCTTCACTAATTTTCCCAAATAGTTTGGAGAGTATTGGAATCAATTGTTCTTTAAATATTTGATAGAATTCACTAGTAAACCCATCTGGCCCTGGAGATTTTTTTTCCTAGGGAGTTCATTGATGGCTTGTTTGGTTTCTTTTTCTGAGATGGGGTTATTTAGATAATTCACTTCCTCTTCAGTTAATTTGGGCAACTTGTGATTTTGTAAATATTCATCCATTTCACTAAGATTGTCATATTTATGTGCATACAATTGGGAAAAATAATTCCTCATTATTTTTTGATTTCTTCTTCATTGGAGGTAGATTCACCCTTTTTATTTTTGATACTCATAATTTGGTTTTCTTCTTTCTTTTTTTATTATATTGACTAAGGGTCTATCAATTTTGTTGATTTTTTCATAAAACCAGCTCTTAATTTTACTTATTAATTCAATAGTTTTCTTAATTTCAATTTTATTAATCTCTCCTTTGGTTTTCAATATTTCTAATTTAGTACTAAATTGGGGATTTTCAATTTGTTCTTTTTCTAGCTTTTTCAATTGCATGTCCAATTCATTGACCTCCCTTCTCACTGCTTTAATTAAGTATGCACTCAGGGATATAAAATTTCTCCTGAGAACTGCCTTTAGTGCATCCCACAAATTTTGGTATGTTGTCTCATTATTATCATTCTCTTGAATGAAATTATTGATTGTTTCTATAATTTCTTGTTTGACCCAACAATTTTTTAGGATTAAATTGTTTAATTTCCAATTAGTTTTTAGTCTATCTTTCCATGGCCCTTTATTGCATATAATTTTATTGCATCATGATCTGAGAATGATGCGCTTAATATTTCTGCCTTTCTGCACTGGATTGTGAGGTTTTTATGCCCTAGTACATGGTCTATTTTTGAGTATGTACCATGCACTGCTGAGAAGAAAGTAAATTCCTTTTTATCCCCATTCAGTTTTCTCCAGAGATCCATCATATCTAGTCTCTCTAACATTCTATTCACCTCCTTAACCTCTTTCTTGTTTATTTTGAGGTTAGATTTATCGAGTTCAGAGAGGGGGAGATTAAGGTCCCCCACTAGTATAGTTTTGCTATCTATTTCTTCCTCTAATTCCTTTAACTTCTCTTCTAGGAATTTGGATGCTATACCACTTGGTGCATATATATTAAGTAGTGATATTGCTTCATTCTCGATGATGCCTTTTAGTAGGATATAGTTTTCTTCCTTATCTGTTTTGATTAGATCTGTTTTTGCTTTTGCTTTATCTGAGATAAGTATTGCTACCCCTGCTTTTTTTACTTTAGCTGAGGCATAATAAATTTTACTCCAACCTTTGACCTTTAGCCTGTGGGTATCCCTTTATTTCAAATGTGTTTCTTGTAGACAGCATATTGTAGGATTATGGTTTTTAATCCATTCTGCTATCCACCTCTGTTTTATGAGAGAGTTCATCCCATTCACATTCACAGTAATGATGACTATTTGTCTCTTCCCCTCCATCCTATTCCCTCCCATTTATGTTTTTGTTTCTTCCTTCTCCCTTCCCCTCCTTGAAGTTTTCCCTTGGACCACCCCCTCCCTCAGTGTTCCCACCCAGTGACCCCTCTTCTTAACCTACCCTCTCCCCTTACTACTATTTCCCTCCATTTCAATCCCCCCTTTAGTCTCCTCCTTTTCGCCCCCCCCCTTACCCTCCCACTATCTATAGGACACAATAAATTTTTATACTTATCAGAGTAAATTACCCCCCGTTTGATTCCAAACCAATGAGAGTAAATTTCAAACAGTGCTCCTCTCCCTCCCTACTTTTCCTCTATTTAATGAATTTATGTGTCTATTCACATTAGAATCTTAAACTTTATTGATTAAGTTGATCCCTCTTTGAACCAGAACCAGTGAGAATAGTGTTTAAATGATATTCCTCTCCCTCTTTATTTCCCCTCTTCTATAGTGTGTTTTGATGACTCTTCAGATGGCATATTTTATCTTTTCCTATCTCATCCTTTCCTTTTTCCCATTACAGTCCCTTTGATCCCCTTAATAGTTTTTTTTAAAGTCTTCAGGTTAGTGCATTCATACCCACACCCTCTATCTAAGTATAACCCTTTTGAAAGTCATGATAATCATAAAGATTTCGAATATTGACAGTTATCAGCTCCACTTATAGGGATGTGAACATTTTGCTCTTGTTGCATCCCAAGTAATGAGCGTGTGTGTGTGGGTATGGGTGTGTGCACTTATGCATGTGTGAGTCTGTGTTTACCTTTTTATGTCTTTCTTGAGTCTTGTAATTGGAGATCAAATTTTCCATTGAGCTCTGGCTTTTTCATCAGGAAAGACTGGAAGTCCCTTATTTCATTAAATGACCATCTCCCTGCCTGAAAGATTATGCTCAGTTTTGCCGGGTAGTTAAGCCTTGGTTGTAGTCCTAGCTCTCTTGCCCTACAAAATATCAAATTCCAGTCCCTCTGCTCCTTTAATGTAGAAGCTGCTAGGTCCTGTGTGATCCTAACTGTAGTTCCTTGATATTTGAATTGTTTCTTTTTGGCTGCTTGTAGAATTTTTTCTTTAATCTTGTAATTTTGGATTTCGGCTACTATATTTCTTGGAGTTTTCAATTTGGGATCTCTTTCAGGAGGAGTCTGGTGAATTCTATCTGTAGCTATTTTATCTTCTGATTCCAGGAACTCAAGACAGTTTTCTTTGACAGTCTCTTGGAGGATGTTGTCTAGGCTTCTTTTTTCATCATGGCTTTCTGGTAGACCAATAATTCTTAAGTTGTCTCTCCTGGATCTGTTCTCTAGGTCAGTTATTTTTCCAGTGAGATATTTTATATTTTCTTCCAATTTTTAGATCATCTTGTTTTGTTTGATTGACTCTTGCTGCATCATAGAGTTCTGAGTTTCAGTTTGATTGTGTCTAATTTTTAGCAAATTATGGTCGTCAGTTAATTCTTGAAGGTCCTTTTTTAGGGAGGTATTTTCTCCAATTAATTCACTAATTTTACTTTTGAGACTTTTTTCCAAGTTGATCACTGATTCCCTGATTTGGTCTTTAAAATTTTTCTTAAACTCCTCCAGGAATGCTATTTGAGCTTGAGACCAGTTCATGTTTTCTTCTGTGGTCTCAGGTGTGGGTAGAGAATCTATATTGTCCTGTGTATTTGTTTGTTCTTGCCCTACGTAGTAGGCTCAAATAGACTTTCTTGCCTTCCCCTTCTCCTTCTCAGCTTCCTTCCTTCCCATTGTGATTTCCTGTTTCTTAGTTTCTCAGGCTATGAGTTTAGGGGCTGATAGTTGACTTTGAATACCTCTGGGTGGCTAGTTTATGGCTAAGTCAGGGAAGTCAGTGAGGAATGTAGATGTGTAGGTGGGGGTGAGTCTGACCACTTCAGATTTATGCCTCTATACCCCTGGGTTATAAGTAGGCTTTTGTTGGTGAGGTGGGGCTTGTTGGGACCCCACCCTCTCTTCTCTTCAGACTCCTGGCAGTCTCAGTTACACCCCTTCTTGGAGATTCTCAAGCCTGGGGCTATTTCCATTAACTTGGGATTTCAATCTGGGTAGGAGACTTATCTTTGGGTTTTCTACTTCATGAAGGAGGGATGGGAGGATCAGAGCAGCTAGAATTTACTTTGCCATTCCAGCCCCTGTATTATACAGGCAGGCAGTTTCTAAACTTCCAGGCTGGGGGCCGAATGCAACTGGAGAAGCCAATCTCTCCACTGGGGGCCCGACTCTCCTACCTGGCTCCAATGACCCTTCCTGTCCCTTCGTGAGATGAAGGTGAGATGACTGCAATTCATCCTTGGTAAGTCTGCAGGTTGGGGCTTTTTCTCTCTGGTGTAGTCTGTTTGTCTGCTCTTAGGTCTGAGCTGTGCAGACCCCACACGCTCTGCCCTTTTCCTGTCTGGACACACTGGGCAACCTCCTGGGCTGGACTCTGCCAAGCTCCGTCTTCCAGTGGGCTCCGTCACTCCAGAATCCGCTCAGATTCACCCTTTGAGACTTAGTGACCGAGGAGCTCAGCAAGGCTACTTCTTCCTTTCTGCCATCTTGGCTCCTCCCCCCCCCTTAACTATCTTTCAGGAGAGCCTAATCCCTTCCTGAACTTTGACTTAGTTTTCCCTTTAGAAATGGGTTCAGTCTTTGAAAAGACTCAAAATAAGGAAAATAAGCAGTAAGGAGGTTTCCTGTTCAAATGGAATGAAGGAGTTTTAGAAAGAGATACTGAGAAATTATGACTTCTAATTATTTACCAAAGAGGAAATGGGCGCGTTTGTGTGATTTCACATTTCACCTTTGTATTCCTGCATAAATCTATTTGAAGTATAATCTATGGTCATTTATTCCAAGGTCTCATTTTGTACCTGCTCATGTTGTTGATCACTGTCAACATGTATTACTTTAGTTTGTTCATTATATATATATATATATATGGAACTCTACATGTTTCACTTTGATGTAGTGGATGCAGCAAAACAAGAGTAAGAAGAGCTCTCCTAGATTTGTTAACAGTAGCGGCACCATGTGTTGGAGAATTGCCTTAAATGTGTGGCAGGCTAAGCTGCTTGGGTACAGAAAGCAGTGCACTGGGTGGAGACAAAAACCTAGAGTTCAAACACGTCTGAGTGTCCAGCCCTATGATCTCCAAGATAGCTAGAAGTAAGAATGTTATGCAGATTACTTAAGCTATCTGGAATCACAATGATTCAGTCTAGAATCTAGAAATCACAATATTCTATTGGTTAGCTTTCCAGGAGATGGCCTGATCTCCTTAGCCATAGCTAATATGAAATAGACATGGTTGTTCAGGTAGTATTTAACAGAGGGAGGTGGGGATGTGCTTGTGATACACTTTTAAGTTAAATGGTCATTATTCACATTTCCTTGATCACTTTCTTCAGTGTTAAATCAAGCCCTACTTCACTGAAAATTTAACAGCTACACCAGCCAGATCCTGAAAACCTCTGAATAACATATCATAACCTATCTTGAAAGTGTGTAGCCTATTCTTTGTTCAACAAATTTTATTATTTATTGAAACTACAACCTAATCTCTATTTTTTGTTCATACTATAATTGGATGATTTTAAAGGTACAAAATTCTTTCATTCCAAATACCTGTTTGTTTCTTTAAATTCCAGTCACGCTTCTGAATAGACTAGACTTTCTCAGGAATTTGATCTCCCAGAAATCACGGAGGACTACTCACTCAATCCCACATCTATCCTTCCCATCCAATCCCTCTATATCTGGGCCTAGACTCCCTCAAAGGAGTTATAGGTATGGAAGGTATATTGTGAATGACTATACTCCCAACATGAGAACTTGTAGGAATAATTCATGGTCATGTGTCAAAAGGAATTCCTGACTTTTTTTTTTTTGGAGGGGGGAAGGCAGGGCATATGTGGTTAAGTGACTTGCCCAAGGTCACAGGGCTAGTAAGTATTAAGTGTCTGAGTCCAGATTTGAACTCAGGACCTCCTGACTCCAAGGCTGGTGCTCTACTCACTGCAGCACCTCGCTGCCCCGATTCCTAACTTTTTATCATGTAGATTATTGGGCCAATATTGATGAGTGACCCCATCTTGTATGTCCTGCAGCCAGTTATTCAAGAAATTCTTAACCTTAGATTATTTTTTGTCCTAGTCTCTCATTAATGAAGAGAGGAGAGTTCTCATGTGGTTTCCTAGTGCAGAAATAACGTGGTGCCCTCCCAAAGCCAGCTGGAGCTGATTCATTTGGACTTTTGTCCTAAGGACAGTGACTTTTTCTAATTGTACCAACTTGTCACATCTTTCTAGGCTTTTATGTACATTCCAGATTGAAACTGCAGTATTGACTTTGTCCCGTAGGTATATAATTAAATCTTGCTTAACTCTCTTAGGTCACACAGGGTCCTAACTTGTTCCAATCAAATAATTATCCTAGAGAAATGAGATTATTGGGAAACAGTAGTTTGTTATAGAGTCAGGATTAGCTAAAAGGGATTAATGTATAATCTTTATATCCTGGAATGGAAAAATTCACTATTTTTAAATGGAGAAGTTATTAGCACAATCATCTTTTCCTATTGCTTAAAACTCCATAGGTGTATCAATACAGGATTGAAGATCCCAGCTTCTATCAGCAGTTTTGGTGGTTAACAGTTAATTATTGTTTTAACTAAATAACAGATTTGGTTATAAATGTCTTTTTTGACTGCTTGATAAACTTTAGTTCATCTTACAGACATACATACTAAAACAAGATCATATTCATGAATGAATGTGTATATGTTTATCTGTATAGACATATAGTACTATGTTTCTTTATATACATGTATATATGTATTATATTACCTATGTATATATAGATAGGACTGTTTTTAGGATGAATAGAAGTCTATTGTTCAAAGCAGGCCCCTCTTCCCCACCCCCCCCAAAAAAAGCCTACTAAAAGAGTATAGTTTGGAAATGGCATTTAGTCATTTGAATAAAATTGGTGACTTTTAAAAAATGCTCTGTCTTGATTTGTTGTCCCAATATTTTGTTGTTGGCACATGGTACTACAATATTGCTGAAGTTTAAAGGAAAATTTTAGAATTTATTAACTTTTGGACTGTCGCAAGTACTAATTCTCCTCTCCTTTCTTTGTTCATGTGTGTTATTCCAAGCATGGCAGCAAGGTTTCTTTTTGTTTGTTTTTTTCTCTCAAACATTTATTGGAATTTTGAAAAAATAAGGGTGAAAATAAATTGAGTGCAAACATACATGCAAATATATCTGCGCAATTCTTAGAGATGAGCCTATGAAGGATCACTTTAAGCAGAAACACTGGTGTTGGGGAAGCCTACAAATCTGTAACTTTCCATGTGCCAAGCCTTGTGCTAAAGATTAAAAGAGAGGTCTTTGTTGGGTCCTTGTTCTGAAGGAGCTCACCACCTAATGGAGAGAAAGGATGAGAAGATATGAACAACTGTGTCCAAATAAGCTATATTAAGGATAAATTGGATCACAGTGAATACAGGGGAAGTAAAACATAAAAATTATTGGAAATGTAGGAAGAGACCGAGTTTTGAAGGACTTTAAAAGCCAGGTGGAAGATATTGTATTTGATCTTGAAGTTAATAGGGATCTACTGGAATTTGTGACAAGACTGACCTTGTCAACAGCCTGTACTTTTAGGACAGTCACTTTGGCAACTGAAAGATGGACTATAGTGGGGTAGTAAACATTTGAGACAGGGAGACCAATCAACAGGCTTTTGTAGTAGCCCAGATGTGAGGCTATGAGGACCTGTATCAGGGTTGGTGATAGGGACAGAAGAGAGAAAGGATCAGACACTTTAGGTGTGTGGGGGTGGGGGGGTATAGAATTGACAGGATTTGGTAATTGATTGAATATAGATGATGAAGGAAAGAGGGAGAAATGATGGCACCTACATCGCAAGGCTGGGTGACAGAAAAGATGGTGTTCTGTTCCAAAGTAATAGGAAGAAGGGGCAGTTTTGGGGAAAAGATAAAGAGTTTAGATATGGACATGTCGAGTTTAAGATGTTTACAGGACATCCAGTTTGAGATGTTCAATAGACAGTTGAAGGTGTGAGACTGGAGATCAGGAGAGGTAAAAGCTGGGCAAATCAGTCTGAGAATCATTTGTATAGTGATGTTAATTGAATCTAAGAGAGCCCATGAGATCACCAAGCAAAACAATATAGAGGGAGAAGAGGGCCTAGGATAGAACCTTGGGGGAGACCACGGGAAATTGTCCATGCCAGTTATTCTTAGTGTAATGATTCTATCTTAATTTTCAAGTTGACTCTTAACTGTAGTTATACATTAAAATTCTGGGGTCCCAAACCCACCAACCAGTAGGAACTTGATTAGAACCTCCTGAGGGAAACTGGCTTAGACCTTACTGCCTAGCAGGAGCCCAGTCTAAACCTCAACTTGAATAATTCCTATAGTATTTTTCTGTTCCACTGTCAGTTCTGTATTGGGCCTATTGTACCAGCTTCTCAGCTCTTTTGTTTATCTCTAAACACAGAGTCACAGGGCCATAGATTTAGAGCTGGAAGGGACCTTAGAGGTTATCAGGTATAATCTACTCATTTTCCAGTTGAGGAACCTGAAGTCCAGAGAAATAAAGTGACCTGACATTAATATCTGATGCAGGATTTCCCTCCAAAACCAGTGATCTAACTAAACAAACCACCAACAGTGTGGAAAAAAACAAAAACAAATTTGCCAGTTGGGAAACTCTGGAGAGAGAACACAAGGTTTGCGGGAATTCCCAAAGAGGGCTGGAAATGATTACACTCTTTCTCCCTAAATGGTGACATTAATCCCGTGCTTGATCTCCATCCTGCACCAAAGAAAATGGCAAAGAAAAATCCTTGCCATCAGTTCGAACACTATTAGACTACTCTGTCTTATGTTTGGTTGTTTCCCTGGGTAGATTGTGAAATTGAGTTACTGCCAGAATGGATAGGTGACATAACTTTATAGAAAAGACTGACAGCTTTACTAGGGGGCATCATATAAGGCAACTACAGATATGCACATGAACAGACTTGTCCTTTAAAATGGTCAAATTCTGTGGAACTGAATGAGGATTCAATAAGACTGGGCAGCTCTAGCCTCCAAGAAAACATAAAAGGCTCCCCTAGGTGGCCACAGAAATTTTTCGAAGAAGGGCATTCCAGAGTCATTCTTCAGTCCAATCAGGCAGTAGGAATTACTGTCCAAAGGCACCAAAAAATAGGGCCTACACTTTGTATTGTCATCAGGTTGATTGGGGAACTCATGAAGTTGATCAAGAACTTCCTCAATCAAACCTTCTTGTTTTAATTAATTAGTCTGTTTTAGAGTGGCAATTTAATGATAATGACAACGGTGATAACTGACATTTGTACAGTACTTACTCTGTGCCAGGCAATTTACAATTATTATTTCATTTGATCCTCATAACAATACTGGGAGGTAGATGCTATTGTTATTCTCGTTTTACAGTTGAAGAACCTGAGGCAGACAGAGGCTAAATAATTTGCCCAAGGTCACAGCTAGTGAGTATCCCAGTGAAGACTTGAAGCCCAGTGTTCAGACTACGTACTGTCTGAGTGTGTCACTACCTTGTTCTTGCCATCAATACTAGTATAGTACACAGGTATTAATCTGAATTCATTTGTAGCACATTTGTGTTTTCTAAGAATATTCATGAAAAACTATTGTCACTTTAGGTCACCAAACTGGATGCCTTTTAAGAAACAAGTATCTGAGAATTACCAAAGGGAGAAAGAAAAGTATTATATCGTTGGAGGGAATGGCATTCATATAGCATTTACTACGTGACAGGCACTGCCCTAAGTACTTTACAAATAATATCTCATTTGATCCTCCCAACACCCCTGTGAGATAGGTGGGGTTAATATTCCCATTTTATAGGTGAGGAAACTGAGACAAGCAGAAGTTAAATGATTTGTCCAAAGTCACACAGCTATTAGGTATCTGAGGCTGGTTTTGAATTCAGGTATTTCTGACTCCAGGCCCATTGCACCATCTGCCTGTTTCAGGTAGAATCTCCACTTATTCCAGTCCATTACTGAAAGAAGGCTTTGCAGAGCCAGCTGTTTCAGGTGGCTCTAGGTCTTCCTTGTTTTGTTGTAAGTCTGCTGGATGCTTGCGCTGCTCTCTGAAGGTACTCTGCAATTCTGGTTGTAACCAAGATTCCCCTGTGTGGCTGAATAAAGGATGAGAAGACAGCTTACTTCTCCTCCTCTTTTCCTTCCTTCTTTCTTTTCTCGCTGCAGAATGCTGGGAGGGCAGGCTGGATTTGAGTGTGAGTTCTTAAGAATGGGAGTTAAGGGTCTTTTATAGATTCCTCACAGAAAGCAACGTGTATAAATGTGTATAACGCTTAAAGCGTTATATCAATGTGGAATGCTGTTGTTTACCTAGGAGTTCCACACTTTAACCTAGCCCTCTAATTTTGAACCCTGTTTCCCTTTTGGTTCAGCATCAACTTTTCCAGACTTTGTTAATGGTGCTAGTTTCTTCTTAGAAAAGTAGCTAGGTTGGGTTAGCTAGTAACCAGGTGGCATAGTGAATAGAGCACTGGCCCTGGAGTCAGGAGGACCTGACTTCACATTCGGCCTTAGACACTTACCTCTTACTATCTGTGTGACCTTGGGCAAGTCACTTAACCCCCCTCCAAAAAAAAAAAGGCAAAAAGAAAAGCAGCTAGGTGGTATAGTAGATAGAGCCTTGGGTCTGGAGTCAGGAAGATTCATCTTCCTGAGTTCAGATCTGGCCTCAGACACTAGCTTTGTGATATCCTGGGTAAGTCATTTAAACTTATTTGCTTCAGTTTCCTCTCCTGTAAGTTGAGCTGGAGAAGAAAATGGCAAACCACTCCAAGGTTTAGCAAGGAAACAGTAGTGGTGGGAACACAGACTTATATTACTGTGATATTGAATGATTTGCCTTGGATTTGAAGAGATTTTTAGGGAATTTAGCTGAGACTTGAAGGAATCCAGGCAAGCCAGGTGGTGGAGATGAAGAGGGAGAGTGTTGAGGAATGGGAGAGACTCGTGTAAGAAAACATGTGGGGGAGTGAGGTGTAAGACAGAAGCATAGGAAGGGCGAAGTTGTTTTGTTGTCCTTCAGCTATTCAGTCACTCTTTGTGACCCCATGGACCATAGCACACCAGGCCCTTCTATCTCCTCCTGTCCAAGGAACTCTCAGAAGTCTTCTCCAGCACCACGATTTGAAATCAGTAATTCTATGGCACTCCGTTTTCCTCATGGTTTGACTCTCAGAGTCATACATCGCTATTGAAAAGCTATAGCTTTGACTATGTGACCTTTGTCGATAAGGTGATGTCTTTGCTTTTTAGTATGCTGTCCATGCCCTTCTTGCCATGGCTTTCCTTCCAGGGAGCAAACATCTTTTAATTTCATGGCTGCAGGTGCCATATGCAAAATAAAAAATAAAATCTAAAATAAAAAATAAAAAATCTGACCCCACTTCCTTTCCCTCTCCCTCTGTTTGCTGGGAAGCAACTGGACCAGTTGCCAGGATCGTAGTTTTTTTAATGTTAAGCTTTAAGCCAACACTGTCTTCTTTCACCCTCATCCAGATTCCTCTTCACTTTCTGTTATCAGAGTGGTATCATCTGCATATCTGAGATTGTTGATGTTTCTCCAGCAGCCTGAATTCTGGCTTCTGAGCCACCCAGACTGGCATTTTGCATGGTGTGTTATGCCCGTGAGCTAAATAAATAACCTACATCGTTGTACGTCTTTTCTAATCTTAAACCAATCACTTGTTCCATGTTCAGTTCTATCTGTTGCTTCTTAGCATGCATACAGATTCCTTAGGAGACAAGTAAAATGATTTATACTGACATCTCTTTGAGTTTGTTGGAATCCAATAAAATACAGTCAAAGACTTTAGGTGTAGGGGGCGGAGCCAAGATGGCGGAGTAGAAACAGCACTTCCAAGGCACTCTGCCCCACACAACTTCCAAACAATGTAAAAGGGGACTCTGAACAACTTATGGAGCCCCAGCACCCACAGAACGACACAGAGAAGCTAACTTCCTGCTGAGGACAGCCCAGCAGCCCTTCAGGGAGCCGCAAGAATTTAAAAATTATTGGACTACCTGAAAGCCACAATCAAAGAAAGAACCTAGAAATCATCCTTCAAGAAATTCTCAAGGAAAATTGCCCTGATGTTTTAGACCCAGAGGGGGAAATAGAGGTTGAAAGAATCCACAGATCACCTCCTGAAAAAGATCCCAAAAAGAAAATTCCTAGGATTATTATAGCCAGGTTCCAGAACTCCCAAATCAGGGAGAAAATACTACAAGCAGCCAGGAAGAAACAATTTCAATACTGTGGAAACACAATCAGAATAGCACAGGACCTGGCAGCTTCTACACTGAGGGATCGAAGGGCATGGAATATGATATTCCAGAGGGCAAAAGAGCTGGGATTGAAGCCAAGGGTCACCTACCCAGCAAAACTGAGTATCTTGTTTCAGGGGAAAATATGGTTATTCAGTGGAATAGAGGACTTTCAAGCATTCTTGAGGAAAACACCAGAGTTGAATAGAAAATTAGACATTCAGACACAAGAAGCAAGAGATGCCTGAGAAGGTAATCAGGGAAAAGAAATCAAAAGGAACTTATCAAAGTTGAACTATTTACATCCCTACATGGAAAAACAATAACTGCGTCTGATGAAACCTTTCTCATTATGAAAATAATTGAAGAAGGGTATATGGGCATATGTTTACAGGTATACATGGATAGAGGGCACAGGGTAAATTTGATGGGAAAGTATGATTCTTAAGGGGTGAAGTCAAGAGGTGAGAGAGGAAAGTGGCAAGAGGAGATGGGGAGAAACAGGGTAGGGTAAACTATCTCATGTAGAAGAGGCAAGGGGAAGTAGTTGCAGGGGAAGGGAAGAACAGGAAGGCAAAAAGGCAAAACCATATTCTCATTGAAGTTGGCTCAAGGAGAGAATCACACACATACTAAATGGGATATCTCGCCCTGCAGGAGAGTAGGGGAAAGGGGGATGAGAGGCGGAATTATGGAGGGGCTGGGGGAAGGGGGGGTTGGAAGTACCCACTATCAAAGAGCGACAGGATCAAAGTAGGGAATGGACCAGGTGGGAGGTGAGACAGGTGGGGGGGAAATATAAGCAGTCTTTTACAATATATCTACTATGGTAATGTTTTGCATAGCTATACATGTACAACACATACTGAATTGCTTATCTTCTCAGAGGGAGTGGGTGACAAGGGAAGAAGGGAATAGATCTGAAAATTGAAGTTTTAAAATTAAATGTTTCATAAGATGTCCAGGCAGTGGGGCTCAGAGATTCACCTTACCCTAATGGCAAAGTTGAAGGGGGTATGGGAGAAGATAGGGGAGAGAGCAGATTGGATGAGGGGATATCTTGTGGGATTGCTATTCTGGGGTGGTGGGTAGGGAAAAATGGGGGATAAAAATTGTAACTGAAAAATTGGGTGGAAATGAATGATGTAACCAGAAGTTAATAAAGCATTTGTTTAATAAAAAAAAAGACTTTAGGTGTAGTCGAAGCAGAAAGTAGTGTTTTTCTGCAACTCTCTTGCTTTCTCGATAATTCGCTGAATGTTCACAGTTTGGTTTCCAGTTTGTCTGCCTCTTCAAAAACCAGCCTATTCTTCTGGTGATTCTTAGTTTACATATAGCTTAAGCGTAGTTTATAAAATCTTAAGCGTAACCTTGATGGCTGTGAAATTAGTGAAATTGTTCAGTAATTTGAACATTTCTTAGCATTCATTGTCCTTCTTTAGGATTGTGAAAACTGATCTCTTCCAATCCAGTGGCCACTCTTAAATTTTCCAAATTTGTTGACATTGAATGCAGCACTTTAACAGCATCATCTTTCAGGATTTTAAATCTCTTCAGCTGAAATTCCATCACCTCCATTAGATTTATTGTTAGCAATGCTCCCTAAGACCCACTAGCTGTGTGACCCTGGGCAAGTCACTTAATGCTGTTTGCCTTATCTGTAAAGTGAGCCAGAAAGGGAAATGGCAAACCACTCCACTATCTTTGGCAAGAAAACCCCAAATGGGGTCACAAAGAGTCGGTTAGGTCTGTAACAACCAAACAATTGAACAACAACAGCGTACATATGTGGAGTCAACAATTGGGTTATTGAAAAAGAGTGTTTGCTATGACCAGCAAGTTATCTTGACAGAACTTTCTTATATTCTCTGCCCTGTTCCAGTTTGTTCTCCAGGGCCAAACTTGCCTGTTATTCCAGTTACCTTTTGATTCCTACTTTAGCATTTCACTCCCCTATGATGAATGTGACATCTATTTTTTGGTGTTATTTCTAGAAGATGGTGTAGGTCTTCATAAAACTGATCAGTTTTGGCCTCTTTGGCATTAGTGGTTGGAACACAGACTTATATTACTATAATATTGAATGATTTGTCTTGGATTTAAAGAGATACCATTCTGTCATTTTTGAGCTTATACCCCAATACTGCTTTTTTCACTTTCTCATTATGTGTAAGGAAATATGTAATTTGCCAGCTGTCATGCTGCAAAGAGGAAAAGTGTGGATCAGAGAGGTTATGTGGCTTGCCCATGGCCACACAGACAATAATTTATGTTTATATTTATATTATGTTTATAGGTAGAGGATTTGGCATAATAAACATGAAAGTACCTTTGGGCTTTGCAGCCACAAGGGCTACTTTATTTCTACTAAGGGAGCCTTATTCACAGTAGTAAGTGTAGTGATCACCTGAATTAAATTCACTGTTGTTGCTAGGGAGGGCTTAAAAGCCAAGCATAGGATTTTTTATTCAATCCTGGAGGTGATAGGGAGCTACTGGAATTTATTGATCCGTGCTTTAGGAAGATCCCTTTAATAGCTAAATATTGCATGGGTTGGAGTGGGGAGAGACTTGAGGCAGGGAGATGAACTAGGTATGAGGTGATGAGGGCCTGCAGCAGGGTGGTAGTAGTGTCAGAAAAGAAAAGGGGGCATATATGAGAAATATCGTGAAGGACTTAATTTATTTGATATGGGGGGATGGAATGAGAGGATGAGGAGTCTAGGATGACACTTAGGTTATGAGCCTGGGTGGGAGGATGGTGGCACCCTTGACAATAAGGGATATTAAGAATAAGGAATGGCTTGGGAACAAAGAAATGAATTCAGTTTTAGGCATGTTAAAGATGTCTGCTGGACATCCAGTTTGAGATGTCTAATCTGCCAAAAGCCATGTATTGAGCACATGGGCAGTGATAGGGATGACAAAATCCCCTACAGCCTAGTTGAGGAAGCTAAGACATATACATAATAAGAAAAATTTCAATAGTAGTACAAGATAATGTGTGAGGACTGCTGGGTAAATTGATAAAGAGATTGTGGATTCTTGTGTAGGAGGAAGACCAGAACTAAGCCTTTTCAGCTTTTATTTTGAACATTGTACTCTTTCCAAAAGGGATGGTTGAGATGAAATATTGTTAATGCCGAGTATTTGTCACCCCATCAAACAAGTGATTTGGGAAATTCAGCCTTGCCCTTCTCTCTACAGACACTCTGTACCAAGTTATCAGAGCTGCTTTTGGTACTTGAGAGAAAAAGAAAATTACTGAAGACAGCTTAGAAAATTCTGTCCTAGATTCAAGCCAGCACCACTCACACAATTCATGTGACCCTTCCCATAGAAGACACTGTTACCTAAACATAGCTGGGGGGAGGGTGTGTGGGGGGTGATTTTGGGTGGAGCATGGCACTTCGAAAATCACCAGTTCGTTGCTTATTCAAGATACTTAGAAGGTAATGAGCAATAGTGGTTCCAATTATAATCTGAGAAAGGAAACGTATTATGTTTATAGGTAGAGGATTTGGCATAATAAACGTGAAAGTACCTTTGGGCTTTGCAGCCAGCCAGATCTAATGAAGACTGGTCCCCAGGAGGCACTGGAACCTATCTTTTACTGTGTAAACCACAAAGCCAACTGATTTTTTCTATTTCTGAAATCAGACTTGAAATTCAGGTTGTTAAGGCCTAACTTTGCTTCACTTCATGGTTAATATCCTTTGAAAGTTTAGAATAAGAAATAATAGCTAGACCTGAAAGGAAAATCACTTTGATATTCCATCTTCAGAAAAGGAATTTTAAAATGCATTCTGAATCAAAAGTGCATGCCAGGGAAGAACAGACTTGGGACTTCCTTTATACCTTTTATTTAAATTTACTCTTTCAGTTGGGAGTAAGGATCTTTTTCTTTCAAAGGCTAGCTGACTTCAAACAAATAAAAACCTTACTATGATTCACATGTGTATAAAATGGAAGAAGTTTTGTTGTTGTTGTTAAAGGGATCTTACTAAGTCACTAGAGCTGGAGGGGTCTTAGAGACAGGGGAAAGTGAGACCCAAGAACATGAAAGTGATTTGCCCAAAATTACATAGGTAGTAAGTATAAGAGCTGAGATAAAAGATAGTCAATTCAGCCCTTTTGAAATTAAGAAAAGAGAGTATAATGTTTTAATAAACATAGGTAACACTAAAAATAAAAACTCCTTAGTTTTATATTATGCCAGTTATTACAGTTATAGAAGTGAGACAGACTGATAGACATGTCTGTAAAGTAAGAGAGAAATGAAAGGGGAAAATGATGTGAAGAAAAAAATCAATCAAGGAGAAGAGATACTGGAACGTGGAAGAAAAAGGAAGAGCAGTGAGGATCAGTGATTGGATTTGGAGTCAGAGAGCCTGTGTTCAGAGAGCCTGACTCTGCCCATTATTGTCTGTGTGGCCATGGGCAAGCCACGTGACCTCTCTGATCCACACTTTTCTTCTTTGCAGCATGACAGTTGCTTGACTATCTATCTGATTTTTGGTCCAAAGGGCTGGCAGGGGCAAATTACATACTTCCTTACACATAAATGCCCATGTGTTCTGGACTGATGCATGCAGTCGAGACTGAGTTTGGTCTTGTAAGGACCACTTGCAAGGATCACTGAGGAGGGTCAGATTGCTTTTGTTGTACTCTTTGATTCATACACTGGCATACTTGTATATTTGGAAAGAGAACTGGATTAGGAGTCAGGAATCCTGGTTTCCAGTTTTGGTTTTGCCATTATCTAATTTGTCGACCTTGGAAAAGCAATTTCTTTTCTTTGTAAAGTGAGTGCATTGGAGTGTGTGATTTTTTTGCCTATCAGCCCAATGTGAATCAAGAATAGTTAAGTGAAAAGAATTCAGCTTGCTGAGGAGGGTTTCCCTTCCATTGTCTCTCTCCTAGTACTAGGGATTGGGGAATGAACAAACTGGAAAAAAAAAAGAAACAGGTGAACTTGGAGGAGTGCCTGAGATAAGCATACATAGAAAGTATATGAAATGGGAAAATTGCACATAAATGGGGAAAGAGATATAGAGAAGTCAGAAAAAAAAGATGGGGAAAAGGAGAGAATTTTAGGGAAAGGGAGAAGAGAGAAGCTATATTGAGAGATGAGAAAAAAGATTACAGGTGAGGGAACCAATTTTGGGGAGATATAGCACAAAAAACTCAAGTCCTGCTTTTTTTAGGACAGCCTTCTTTGATGCTATCTGCCAAATCCTGATCAGCCAGGGTTGAAGAAGACATAGGCTCTTGGAACAACAGAGAGAGCTATGGAAGTGTCCTTAGAGGCCATCTGGTTCAAACCTTTCCTTTATAAATGTAGAAACTGACATCTAGGAAGTTAGTGAATTGCCTTAAATCACATAGATGACCCAGACTTTTTTCTTTAATCAGTAAATTAAGAATTTTTTCCTAGCATATTTTTCATTTCATCAAATCCCAGTCCTAGACTCCCTCCCCTTCCTCCCCACATCAGTAGATAAAGGATCTGTTACATACTACCTTTGTAAGCATGGGAAAGTCTTTTAACTTTTCTGAGCCTCACTTTCATTATCTATCTGTAAAATGAAGGTGGTTAGGCTAGATAATCTACAAGATCTTTTCCTGCTTTGAATCCCCTGAACTTTTAGATTTGAAATAATTTCTCTTTAATTTTCTTAAATCAGCAAAGCCTCTCAATCTTTAGTATTCTTATTTATCTAGGACCTGAAAATAATTTCTTTTTAGTGGACTGAGGTAGGTTTGTTGGTCTAAGGCAACAAACTTCTTTTTGCCAGGCTGAGGTTATCACTTGGGTCTTGTTATCACTGCCTTTTGAAATTCTAATTAGCTCTCTAGGTTTAGAAATACGTGTTCTTCCCCTAGGAAACAGCTGATTTGCTTTTATTTTCAAATTTCAAAGTTCACTTTTGAAATAAAGGTTATTTTCTCATGAAATTCTAAGGGTTGTGCTGATTTGTGAAGTTTTGAGGTTTAGAAATTTACCTTGGAATCTGAAAAGTCTATTCATTTACTGGTTCTTGCCTGAAAGTGTTTGACATTCAAAAGCTGTTGATTTCCTTATCTTTGTTCTTTGAGAGATTAGAGCCCTCTCATTTATCAATGCCTGTAGATTCCATTTGGAACTAAATTGGTTTCATTGTTCTGAGGTTTCTTTTCCCTTTCCAAATCAGATTTATTGTTCTAATAGGATTCTAATGGAAATAATGATGAAAAATAACAAGACCCAGATTAAAAACAAAAGTCATATGAAAAAAAAAAAACCTCACCTTTTCAGCAACAAATGGATTAACCTTTGTTGACTGACCTTAAACTTTTTTTTTCCCCTCAACATTAGAAGGTTCTAATGCTAGAACAATATAACCTCCTGTTGGTATTTGTACTGGCAGGTGAAATGAAGTAATCCTGAAGGTTTCCTACCCAGGCAATGAACCATTTAACCTCCTTGGAAGAAAGGCAACATTACCATCTAAGAATACACCTCCTTACAATTATTTCATTTTGGTACACTGAAAGTCAAACCATTTCTTGCCCTTCTAGCCTGTTGATTAGATTTTAAATTAGTTTCTTTGACTACTCAGACACATATACACCTGGTCAGCACTTGTAGAACCTGAAATATAAGAGGTGGGATTCCAGATCTCAAAGCTTATATTTCTTATAGAACACTAACCACTAGACAACTGAGCTGAAAGAATTAGCACTACTTCTTTCTAGAAAATGGGAACATGAAATATAATATTCTCATTAGTCAGCCAAGATGCAAAGCTCAAGTAAGGCATGACACAGGGTCAGATAAGTTTAAGAACTGCCTCCCCCTGCCCCTGTCCTCCCTGTCTCCCTCTCTTCCCCACCCCCCCCCCCCACCCCCCGTCCCACCTTGGCTTCCTGGATTTCCTTCAAAGTCCCTCTCAAGTGCCTCTTCCAACAGGAAAGTCTGTCCTAAACCTTCCAGTTTCTAGTATCCTTCCCTGGGATATATTATGAGATATACTATGTATCTAATTTTCCATGTACTTGTTTCCACTTTATGGAACTTTACAGTCCTTGAGGGCAGAGGTTATTTGCTTTTTATCTTTGTATCCCATAGGTGTTTAATAACTACTTGTGGGATTCTTTTTTGTTTGGTTGGTTTTTTTGGAGGGCAGGGCAATTGGGATTAAGTGACTTGCCCAAGGTCATATGGCTAGTAAGTGTTAAGTGTTTGACGCCAGATTTGAACTCTGGTCCTCCTAACTCCAGGGCCGATGCTCTAATTGCTGTGCCACCTAGCTGCCCCAGCTTGTTGAATTCTTGAATAAGACAACATGGAGTCAGGAGGACCTGAGTTCAAATTTGGCCTCAGACACTTAACACAAAAACTAGCTGTGTCCTTGGGCAAGTCACTTAACCCCAATTGCTCTCCAAAAAAAAAAGACATCATCAGGTACGAAAAAAAAATCAAGGACCTGTTTCTTGTCATTGTTAAATGTTCACAAAGTACTTGCCTCTGTATGGTTATTTGCTTTAAAAGATTTTTTCTTAGCTATCCTCCTTTTTTAGCTTTATATTTGAGACCTGTGTATTGAGACTGTGTGGTGTTGCCTCTATTCTCAGAGAAGAGCTGACAGATGCATGTGAGCTGGGACCCTCAGACATTTTTGCCCTGAGTCTCAGAGTCTGGATGGGTTCCGGGTCATTCTAGAAGTTCCAGTATAGCTCAGAAACTAGAAGGCCTAATGAACTAGAGGGGACCTAGAAGTTGACTATGGGTCAGAGAGTATAGGGTGAAGGCAGAATTGTGAAATGGGCTTAGATTGTTATAGATTCTTCCGTTCTTACTTGAGTCTTTGCTCCCACTTAGTGTACCATGGAGTGGACACTTCAAATCTTTAGGCCCTTCCTCCTTCCCTTCATCCTACCCCATCCTACTTTGTTATTGGCCTTTTACCCTCTTCATAGAGGTCTATACCTTTGCCACTTACTGCCAACTCATCGTCCTCTGTGGTTCTTTTCAGCTCTAAATCCTTGATGCTGTGATCCCAAGTCATTTAATATCTCTGGGCCTCCATGGCCTTGTCTGTAAAATAACGGTGCTGGACTGGATGACCTCTGAAGTCTTTTCCAACTCCATAACTATGCTAAGGATTCATGCTCCATGCCCCATTGACCCCAATGTTTCCTCCTTTGTGTCTTTTCCGCCACCAGCATTTTAGGGCTGCTTAGGTTCCCTACTGGGAGACAGACACCAGAGGTTTCTTCCTAGTTAGTTAGGCTTTGTTTTCTTCCTGTCTCTTCATTTTTTTTTCACCCCCACTGCTCTCTCCCATTGAGACTACATTTTTTGAGTCTTGGTCTATTGTGGCTTCCCGGGTACCAACTAGCTAATCTATAAGCTTTTTCATACTGACGTGAAAAATAGATGAAGAATAGAAGGAAGGCCAGATGGACTTGTCTACCTCTTTCACTTTTAATCATTATCTCTTTTACTGGACATATTTCTACTTTTAGTAACTTCTGGCTCTAGGGAGTAGAACCTTTTGATCAGGTTAAAAAAGGAAGGAATTCCATGGCCGGGAAGTCAGTAGGAAGTATATTGGCTTTAAGATGGCATCTCAGATTGTACCATGGTGGCAACCACTTGGATGCCTTCTGGAGCACACTTAATAAATTAGTCATCAGAGAAATTGGAAGATTATAGGCTGGCTGTGATTCACTGAGGCTTTATAAAAGTATATTAAGCACCAATATATGTAGGAAGCTGGGGACAGAGAGATAGAAAAATAAACCAGGGTACTTGCCCTCAAGGAATTTACAGTCTAATTGGGGGAATGTATTTATATTAATTAGTACATACTAAGAGAGTTATGGGGGTAAAAGAGAGTTTCCATTCAAGTGTCCTAGGACAATTTGGGGCAGAGAACACTTTGAGCTGGATGTCAAGGTTTGGAACAATGGATAAGGCTTTATGAAGGCACTGGCCCTTGGACTGTACCGGGACTGAATAAAAGGCTTTTATTAGATTAGAGAAGGGGCCATTTTACTCATATGAACATGTGGAAGTAGGAAAGGGTAGGACCATATCGGAGAATGGCTAAATATGAGCATGTGGAAATAGAGTACGAGATGGGAACCAACGTGAAATCAAGCTCCAGTCCAAAGCTCGGTGAAATGACAGGTTAGGATTTTGTACCTGGAATGTACCAGTGCCTTAGAAACAAGATGTTTGTTTTCTCCAAGCTGGAATTAGGACCTAGGGTGAAGGTAGAAATATCTTGTGATAGCAGTCAGCAGTCAAATAGAAAAATATAATGGTTGAAGAGTTTCATTTAGGAGGATTCTAGTTTGAGTTACTAGTTGGGAAAGTGTCACTGTTCTTTGGGATTTGCCAATGTGAAATAAGGACCCCCTAGAGTATATATAAGCTACATCTCTTTCCTCATAAGTAATACATGTTTGGCCCCCTGCATTTGCAGAGACTAACTGGACTGTAATGGGGCAGAACTAAGGAGAGCCCAACCTTTAGGAGTGTGCACAACATATTCTACCTAATGGAATTCCAGACAAGCCTTCATTTATAGCCTTTATTGGGCACTTAGGTGGTGTAGTGGATAGAGCTCTGTACCTAGAGTTAGGAAGACCTCAGTTCAAATCCAACCTCAGACACTTATTAGCTGTGTGACCCTGGGCAAGTCACTTGACCTGTTTGCCTGAGTTTCCTCATCTATGAAATGAGCTGGAAAAGGAAATGTCAAACCTCTCTAGTATCTTTGCCAAAAAACCTCAAACCACAGGTAGGATTATAGACTGAACAAGAACATCAGAAAGGGTAGGAAGTGAGGTGTGTGTGGGGGGGGTGGGGATGGGAGGGTGGTGTCAGACATTATCCCAATGCCCACTCACCCTTTTAAGCTGAGTCCCCAGAGTCTCCCTCAGGGTATTAGGAAGATTTTGGAGCTGTCTTTCTAATGCTGTCAATTTAAGCCCCCATTCTAGTGTGTTTTCCCCAATACCCAAATAATCTTTTTAATATCAGTGATTAGTGCTCCAGGATCCATTTAACCAAGAATAAATGCCAATAAGATTTTACAAAGGAGTATTTACTAAGGCAATATAGGAAAAATACAAAAAGCACAAAGGTACAAGAAGTACAAAAATATTTCCCTGAACCTCCTACTTTGGTTTCTGGAAAGAGTGGGCTCAAACTTGAAGTGGATGCCCCAAGGCATTTGCATTTCTGAACGTGGCATGTTGATGTTTGTGTTCTAAAATGTCTTGCTGTCTTATGGAGTCATTGTTTTCTATTTCTATTTCTATTCTAGTTTTTAGGTATTCTATTTCTTTGATAATGCTTGCCACTTTTTTTTTCCAGGCTACTTATTCTCCTAATTCTTAAGTGCTTTTATTTCCTCTTTTTTTTTTTTTTAGATCTTGCTTCACTTCTAGGTATTCATACAGGTTTTGTCTGTTTCTGTTTTATTGGGATTTTTTAAAAAAATAGTATTTGGGGGTGACTAGGTGTCGAAGTGAATAGAGCACCAACCCTGGAGTCAGGAGGACCTGAATTCAAATCCGGCCTCAGACACTTGACACACTTACTAGCCATGTGACTTTGGACTTTGGACAAGTCACTTAACCCCAACTGCCCCTCCAAAAAGCAAAACAAAACAAAACAAACAAACAAAAAATGTATCTGCATGCAGTTGTCATGGAGTTAGATTTGCAATCTCTTTTTTAATATTAAATGATTTTTCTTTTATTTTCTCTCTAGCTCTAGTTCCTGAATTGGGACTTTGGGCCAGGACCATGCAGCATGTTTATGTGAGGGTAGCAGTCTCAGTGATTTATCCACTGTTCCCCTTGAGCTATCCTCCAGCTCTCAGGGTCCTCTCTTGATCTTTGAGATTCAGAGTGCTATATCTTCAGGGCCATTTCTGGCAGATCAGGTCAGAATTTTAGGTATCTCAGAGCTCTCGGACCTGGGCTGTCCCATCTGAGCATGAGGCATTATGCTGATTGAGTTAGCACAGTGCCTAGTCCCTGCCTAATGCTGCTCCCTAAGGTTTTCCCCACCCTAGGACTTCATCTTTCTAAGTCTCAATTTATTCATTTTTGGAATACAGATAAACTATTTGTTTTGCCATTCTTACAGGACCACTCATGCTTTGGATTTTAAAATACACATTAAATTTTCTCAAGCACCTGAGCCTCCTAGCTCATCAGAATCCTCAACTCTTTTGACCTGTGTTTTTATTCCACCTCAGCAGTCTGTAAGAATGGTCATACTGCAGACTTCCTTTTCACCCAGTATTATCTGTGCTATTTCCATTTCTGAAATTCTTCTGTCTAGTCATAAGCATGAACCATAAATCCTTCTCTCACTGTGACTTTCATTCCATCAGCCCCTAACTGTTCTCCTAATCCATTACTACTTAGCCTTGCTTCCTTTCTCTCTCTCTCTCTCCCCTTCCCTCCCTCCCTCCC
The DNA here is from genome assembly GCA_011680675.1 of Gymnobelideus leadbeateri. Taxonomy (NCBI): domain Eukaryota; kingdom Metazoa; phylum Chordata; class Mammalia; order Diprotodontia; family Petauridae; genus Gymnobelideus; species Gymnobelideus leadbeateri. Next base: position 25,083 of record WOXC01002043.1, read on the forward strand.
TTCCTTTCCTTCTTTTTTTTCTTTCTCTTCCCTCCCTCCTTCCTTCCCAGCACTCTATCCATAATCTTAATTGTGGCTCCTTGATATTTGAATTGCTTATTTCTGAATTCTTGTACCATTTTCTTCTTGGTTGGGGAGCCTGGGATTTGGCCATAATATTCCTAGGAGTTTTCATTTTGGGATCTCTCTCAGGAGGTGATGGGTGAATTCTTTCAATTTCTATTTTACCCTCGGGTTCTAGAATATCAGGGCAATTTTCCTTGATAATTTCTAGAAATATGATGTCTAGGCTTTTTTTTTTGATCATGGCTTTCAGGTAGCTCAATAATTTTTCTAATCTTTCTTGGATCTGTTTTCTAGGTCAAGTTGTTTTTCCAGTGAGATATTTCACATTGTCTTCTATTTTTTCATTCTTTTGATTTTGCTTTATTGTTTCCTAATGTCTCATGTAATCATTAGATTCCACTTGCCCACTTCTAACTTTTAAGGAATTATTTTTTTTTGAACCTTAGACAGTTATATTTCAGTTTTCACTCAGAGTTCATCAGTTCCCTCTCTGGGGGTAGATAGCATTTTTACATCATGAATCTTTTGGAATTGTCTTGGTTCATTGTATTAATCAGAGTCGTGAAGTCTTTTATAGTTGTTCATCATTACAACATTGCTGTTATAGTACATAATAATCTCCTGGTTCTTCTCATTTAATTTTGCATAAGTTCATGCCATGTTTTTCTGAAACCTCTTCATCATTAAAAAAAAAGTAGTATTTTGTTTTTCCCCATTTACATGTAAAAACAATTTAAACATTCATTTTTAAATTTTGAGTTCCAGATTCTCTCCCTTCCTCCATTCCCAGCCCCCCTCATCGAGAAGACAAGCAATGTGGCGGCTAGGTGGCACAGTGAATAGAGCACTGGCCCTGGAGTCAGGAGGACCTGAGTTCAAATCTGGTCTTAACACAAAAACTAGCTGTGTGACCTTGGGCAAGTAACTTAACCCCAATTGCCCTCCAAAATGCAAATAAATAAATAGAAAGCCATACTGAGAAGCCAAGCAATTTAATATAGGTTATACATGTATAGCCATGCAAAACATTTCCATAAACGTCATGTTGTGAAAGACTATCTATATTTCCCTCTATCCTATTCCCCCTTCATTATTTTACTCTCTCTCCTTTCACCCTATCCATCCTCAAAATGTCTTGCTTCTGACTACCTCTTCCTCCAATCTGTCCTCCTTTCTATCACCTCCCCCTTCTCTTATCCTTTTCCCTCTTACTGTCCTGTAGATTAAGATCAATTTCTATAACCAATTTAGTGTATATATTGTACCCATTTTGAGTCAGTTATGATGAGAGTAAGGTTTCCCCTCCACTATAAAAACTTTTTCTTGCCTTTTATATGAGATAATTTACCTCATTCTACCTTTCCCTTTCTCTTTTTCCCAGTATATTCCTCATTCACCCCTTAATTTTATTTTTTAGATATCATCCCTTCAGATTGAACTCATACTTGTGCCTTCTGTCTTTATATACTCCTTCTAACTACCCTAATAATGAGAAAGGTCTTATGAGTTACAAATATCATCTTTCCATGTAGGAATGTAGACAGTTTAATAAATCCCTTATGATTTCTCTTTCCTATTTACTTCCTCATACTTCTGTTAAGTCTTGTGTTTGAAAGTCAAATTTTTTGTTTAGCCCTGGTCTTTTCTCAAGAATGTATTCAATTCCTCTATCTCATTGAATTTCCATTTTTCCTCCTCATGTTTTTCTGGGTAGGTGATTCTTGGTTGTAATCCTAGCTCCTTTCCCTATGTAACATCATATTTCAAGCCTTTTGCTGCTTTAATGTAGAAGCTGCTAAATTTTGTGTTACCTGATTGTGGCTCTATGATACTTGAATTGTTTCTTTTTGACTGCTTGCAATATTTTCTCTTTGACCTGGGAACTCTGGAATTTGGCTATAATATTCCTAGGAGTTTTCATTTTGAGATCTCTTTCAGGAGGTCATCTGTGGATTCTTTCAATTTCTTTTTTATCCTCTGGTTCTAAGAATATCAGGGCAGTTTTCTTTGATAATTTCTTGAAAGATGATATCTAGGCCTTTTTTTTTATCATGGCTTTCAGGTAGTCCAATAATTTTAAAATTCTCTCTCCTGGATCTATTTCCTAGGTCAATTGTTTTTCCAATGAGATATTTCACATTGTCGTCTATTTTTTCCATTATTTTGGTTTTGGTTTATGATTTCTTGATTTCTCATAAAGTCATTAGCTTCCATTTGCTCCATTCTAATTTTTAAGGAATTATTTTCTTCACTGATCTTTTGGACTTCCTTTTCCATTTGGCCAGTACTGCTTTTTACAGCATTGTTCTCCTCATTGACTTTTTGGACTTATATTATCATTTGGCCTAATCTGTTTTTTAAGGTGTTATTTTCTTCAGTAATTTTTTTGTGTGTGTTTGTGTCTCCTTTACCAAGCTGTTGACTTTTTTTTTCATTATTTTCTTGTGTCATTCCCATTTCTCTCCCCAATTTTTCCACTACTTCTCTTACTTGATTTTCAGAATCCTTTTTGAGCCCTTCCATAGCCTGAGACCAATTTGTGTTTTTCTTGGAGACTTTGGATGTAGGAGTTTTGACTTTATCTTCTGAGTGTGTGTTTTGATCTTCCTTGTCACCAAAGTAAGTTTCTGTAGTCAGAGTTTTTTCTGTTGTTTGCTCATTTTCCCAGCCTATTTCTTGACTTTTTAACTCTTTGTTAAGATAGGACTCTGTGTCCAGTGTGGAGGACAAACTGTCCCAAGCTTCAGGGGTTTTGTGCAGCTATTTTAGAGATTCTTTTAGGGACCTGTAAGATTTCATTCTTCCAAGGTTTTATGATGAAAGGAGAGGTGTTTACTCCTCTCCTGGCCTGTGCTCTGGTCTGTGAGTGACAAGAAGCACTGTTTTCTGACCTGGAACTGTGAGAAGGGTCCCCTCTCCAGTGCTGCCACAAGCTCTGCTGTGCTAGTGTTCCTCCTCACCTCAGGACTGCTACCCAGAACTGACCCAGATCCAAGTATGGCCAAAGCAACAGAGTCCTGCCTCAGTGGTAGCAAAAAGACCCCTGTAATCTCCTTCCAACCAGTTGTTCAACCTTGTTAATATCTGTGACCTGAGAGCTCTGGAAGCAACCACTGCAGCTGCTGATTTAGTCACTCCCAAGGTCTGTTCCTGGTTTGTTGGGGCTGTTCACTGGACTGCATTCCTCTCTCACCCAGATTTGACAGACTTTTCCTTCTGAACTTCTGTGTTGTACTTGGTCTCTGTGGACTGAGAAGTCTGGAAACTGTCACTGCTACCACTGATACAGTCATCCTGAAGCCTCCTTCTGGTTTGCTGGGGCACAGTTTGTCCTGGTGCAGCCTGCATTGGACAACTCTCCTCTGTTGCATTGGTATAATAGACTTTCCTGTTGACCTTCCAGGTTGTCTTGGGCTGGAAATTTGTTTTACTCTTTTTTTGTGTTCTGCTGCTCTAGAATTGTTTATAGTCACTTATTTTTTAATTTTTTAAAAATTAATTTATTAGTTTAGTTTCAGTTAACAAGATTCAGTTCCATAGTTCCTTGATTTTCAAATTTCCTTTACTTCCCTCCCCCCATCCCCGATGACCACATATAGTCCAGTATAGGATCTGCAAATACATTCATATTAGACATTAGTTCAATTACAAAGGTGTATTGTACTAGGTGGGATGAAAAATGGTAAAGAAGAAATAAAACCAAACAATGAAAAGAAAAAGATCATTTAGTTCACTTCCATCAGGATTCAAGCTCAGTTCTTGCTAGTTATATATCTGGATGTCACATTTCTCTCTTTCATGAGTCTTTTGGGATTGACTTATATTACTGCACTGCTGAGAAGAGTCTAGTCTGTCATAGCTGGTCATCACACATATGTTGTGTCTGTGATTGTATGCAAATTTCTTCTGATTCTACTCTTCTCGATCAGCATCAGTTTGTATAAGCCTCTCCAGGTAAGTATGAAATCTGTTTCCTCCTCGTTTCTACTGGTGCTGGCAAAATGGCTGGTTTCTCCCACATCATTGGATGCTTTACAGGCTGGTGTGGTGCATACCCCAAGAGACCAGGTCTTTTAGAGGGTAATTCTAGAAGGGGAGGAGGTTTACTCTTGGGCCCAGAATGTCCTGGTGTTTGAAGGAATCCTCCAGGCCTATCACCTAATAAAGGAGGCTTAACTGGAGGAAGGAGTGGCTGTCCCTGGAAGGAGTTCCTACCAGGGGTTGGAAGAAGAGGAGGTGGTTTGCCCACAGGATGAGATCTTGGCATCAAATTAGCTTCAATCAAAGCATTCACAACTGCAGTTGAAGTATCTGTTGTCTCAGCAAAACCTTCCGATTCCTCTTTCCTTGTCTTCAGGTAGCCACTGATGGTGTTCAACCCCTCCTGATACAAATGTTTTCCCTCACTTAGTAGGAAGAGGAGGATGTTTGATGCCTGGAGGCACAAAGTAGCTTTCACAGAGGTCTCGTTCTAAGTAGTCATCTACCAGATCAGCTGCTTTTTGTGAAATCCCAGCACCTTCTTGCTGTTCCCACTCAGCCAAAATAGTCCCAAATTCCTTAGCTACTAAAGCAAATGCATCCTCCGGGGGCATATGGCGATGTATTGTGATAGACTTGTGAAGTGAAATTACAGTGCACGAAGAGAGAGCTACATTGGACTGTTCAACAAGAATACAAAAAGGAGAACCATCATTTTTCACTGCCTGGAGTGCGCAGGTGAGACTCTCCTCTGACGTCAGATAAATCATTTTCACCACAAGGCCATGGTCTTGCAAACAATGACCTATGCTTACCGCATAGTCCCTTTGGTCTTTGTTGATGGAAACAATGGTGCAATCTGAAGGCCTTTCTTTATCATATTCATTCTGTATCTGTTGGTAAAAATGCTGGTATAGCTTCTCTTTTCTATGGTCCTTACTGTGGTCATCTTCTTTATGGGAATATTGGTATCTCTCATAGTTATCTTCACTTCCTTTAGAATAATCATACTCTTTCCCCCATAATTCTTCAAAGTTAATTGTTCCTGACATTGTTCGATGTTATATTTTTCTTTCAGAACACTGGCTTATCCTCTCCAACCCTTCCTTTTAGTGTCTTCACTTTCCTTTATGTGACCATCTCTAGGAGAAATGATCAGCTGAGGTTTATAAGGATTTATGCTTTTATTTGCAGCACATCTTTGAGTTTGTCCTCTGTTAACCTTGACCCTCGAAGACATTTTTAAATCCTTTTATTCCTGGAGATGCTGCTGCTGGATTTCTCTCCTCCCTTTTGATAAGAAAGCAGGCAGAAGTCTTCCTCCATCCTTGTCTTTCAAGCAAACCTGGAGCTGGGAGGTGGTGCAGCCGGGCGTCCAGCTCCAAGCCTCCAGCTGCGAGAACCTCCACTCTCACCCAGGGGCAGCTGAGGTGGACCAGGCCCCAATGCTGCTCCCACCCCCCCACCCCACCCCCTCAGCTGTTGTCGCTCCCCTTCTATAGTCATTTTTAAAAAGTATTTTGAGGGGTTTTGGAAAGAGCTCGAGTGTGTCCCTGCCTTTACTCTGCCCAAGGAATTCTTTTTTTCAGGGAGCTTTTGTACCTCTTCCATTTGTCCAGTCCTACTTTTTTAAGGAGCCATTTTCTTCAGTGAATTTTTGTACATCTTTTCCCATTCTTTTTGTTTCTTTACCAAGCTTTTGGCTCCTTTTGTATCACTCTCGTTTCTTTTACCAACATTTCTTCTACCTCTCCTATTTGAATTTAAACATCCTTTTAAAGCTCTTCTAGTTCTTTTTTGGACCTAACACCAATTCACATTTTTCTTGGGGTGGTTGGATGTTGCTATTTTTACTTCATTATCTTCTTCTGAGTTTGTGTTTTTTTTCTTTCATACCATAGTGACTTTCTGTTGTCAGATTTTTGTGCTTTGGTTTTTTCCCCCCATTTTTCTAGCCTATTTCTTGACTTAATTTTATGTTAAAGTTGGACTCTGATACCAGAATGTCCCAAGCTTCAGGTTTTTCCTGCTGCTGCTTTCAGAGCTAATTTAGGGGATCTGTAAGTTTTCAGTTCTTCCTAGGTCATATGATCTAAGGAGAGGGGTGGTCACTGCTCTCTTGGCCTACACTCTGGTGTATGAGTGACCACAAGTACTCTCTTCTGCCCTGGACCTGTGACCAGGATCCCTGATCCCCATGCTCTAGATTTCTCCTCCTCACCTTCTAACTGTGATCTGAGTCTGTGACCCTGTTTCCTGTTGGGGCAGTACAACAGAGTCCTGCACCCAGTGCCAACAAAGTGTCCCCTATAATCTCCTTCTGACCAGTTGTATGGACCCCTTACTGTCTGTGAGCTGAGAGTTTCAGAAGTTGCAGTTGCCCATTCAGTTATCTACAGAGCCTGTACTGGCTTGCTAGGGAAGGATCCTTCTGCTGGCTTGCCAAGGCTGCCTGTACTGGACTGTGATCCACTTTCACCTCAGTGAGACAGATCTTTGCTGTTGACCTTCTAAGTTGTCTTGGACTGGAAAATTCTTTTACCCTGTCCTTTTGTTGATTTTGCCACTGTATCAACAATGCAGTATTCACAATGCCTATGGTAACTGTAAGTGTGCTGATATGGTTATTAATCATAAAATGTAACAGGCTCTCTATATGGGGACATAGCTAGAACTTTTATTCAAATACCAGAAAACTGGGTCCCAAAACCAGAAAGTCAAAGCCATCACAGTAGCCACGGAGTTGGCACATATGGTTAATGCAGTAAAAAGAAAATCCTCATAGCCAAAATGCAGAGTCTGAAAAGTGAGCATTTCACATTAGTCAATGTCCAAAAATGTATTTTCCATTGCACATTTTAAGTCTTATCACCTCTGGTAGAAGGCAGAAGGCACATTGCTCTGGAGATGCGCTTTAGATTTTTGTTCATCAAGATTGTAAAGTCTTTCCAAGTTATTTTTCTTCTTACTGTTCTTGTCATCATACAAATTCTTCTCTAATTCTACTGACTTGATCTACAGTAGATCATGAGTTTTTTCCCAGTTTTCTATGAAATTGTCCATTTCATCATTTTTCATGATGCAGTTGCCAGGATCCATCTTCACAGTATGGGCGGTCAAGGAAACAATGTCGTTCTTAAGACTTTTGGGTTCAGGGTCCTGATGTAGAATCCAGGTCTGAAGGAAGATGGGGTCAAGATGTAGTTGGTCATGTGATTTGCTTGGCACTTTCTGCCTCTTGCCTCATCCTCTGGCTGACGCACTGTTTCACTTAGCCTGGCTTGCCTGCCCCGTTGGTTGGCCATTGATGACTATGGTTGCCTCCTTTTCTGCTTGTGTTGCTTTGCTGGAGGATAGCTGTGAAGGCTGGGATGGAAGCAGTATGGGGGATGTGAATAGAGGTATTACAACTCCTAGAGCTCCTGCACCTTTCTGCCTTTTGGTTACACTTAGCAGTTGTTGCTGCTTGTGATGGGGAAGCTGGAGCTCCCTCTCCCCAGTGATTTCCCTCCTCATTCATTGTTCATTGTGGGTACTAGGCAGAAAGCAGGACTGGTAGTTTTCAGGGTATTGTTTCTGAAGCTCTGAGTGCAGAGTCCTGGGATGTTGTAGCAGCAAGCACCTTAGCATACCCAGGATAGCTACTAGCACGGATTCTTAGATCTGATTTTCTAAAGGAAACCAACTCAAAATGGGTTAACAATCTTACTTTAATCAAACATATATCATTTACCTAGTTCAGGGGGAAAAGTCAGCATCCTGAACTTCAGAGAATACAAACAGAAGTTACAAGGAGACAAAAAACAAACAAAAAAACAACAATAGAGAAACAAACAAGCAGAGCTTCCAGCTGTCTGACCATTACATCCATACATAGTTAGTTACCAGAGAGGCAAGCACCAACATCTGGGTTTTCAAAGCCAGGGGCTCAATAGCTGCCCAGAGTCTCATCTGGCCAAATCATACAACTCTTCCCAAAGTCAGCCCCAAAGCAAAACCTCACATCAGGGTATAGATAGCCTTCTCCTGGCCCAGAGAATGTCACAACCCTCTTGACCCATTGCCCAATCACAAAATAACAAGGGGTGGGCATTCCTGAAAAACAAAGCCTTCTGCCACAGGCTCTATGTGACCACATTTAGCTTATTAGGGGGCAGAGTATATTTTCAAATCAGTGAAGGTTCTGAGATTTACTTAAGCTTATCAAAGGGCCAAGGGGAAGGGAAGATCTTCAGATTACCATTACAGATGTCTTCATCAAGATCTAAGGATAGGAGGGGAGGCTAGGTGGCACAGTGAATAGATCACTGGCCCTGGAGTCAGGAGGACCTGAGTTCAAATCTGGCCTCAGACACTTAAACACAAAAAACTAGCCATGTGATCTTGGGCAAGTCACTTAACACCAATTTGCCCTACCTTCCCCTCTCCAAAAAAAAAAAAATCCAAGGATAGGTGATGGTCAAAGGGGTGGTGGTAGCTTGACTTGTCTTGGACATACTGCTTCCTATATTTCCCTCAGGATGTTTCGCTGCTTCAGTTAACCAGACTTGCTTGCTCTATCTACCAATTCAATTAGACACCTTCTTCTGCTCTTTAATTCCTTGCTGCCTTGTCTTATCACCAGTAGCACCTTGCCAAACACCAGTCATGGGTTACTTTCACCATCTGCCTTTTCTGTTTCTACTTGTATGTTACTGAATGGTTTGGGTAGACTTCATGGTCGTTTCTTCTCCCTTATGTAGAATCATGGATCTGGGCTTCTTAATGAGGGAGAAAATTTTGGAACAGAAATGATCCTTATGTTAAAGGTTAGTGAGACTTCAAGGATTCAACCTAAGACCTTCCCAATTTCCTGGTCAACCTGATTTCCCTGGAGTCAGATCTGCAGGATGGGAACTTTTTTTTTGAGAGGGGAAGGCAGGGCAATTGGGGTTAAGTGACTTGTCCAAGGTCACACAGCTAGTAAGTGTTAAGTGTCTGAGGCTGGATTTGAACTCAGGTCCCCCTGACTCCAGGGCTGGTGCACTATTCACTGCACCACCTAGCTGCCCCAGGATGGGCACTTCTTGCTGAGCTTTATAATACCTGCTGAGTAGATTCATTGATGGAAAAGGAATTGACACCATTCTCTCACCATTAAGGTGACTCTTCTTTCATTTTCACTCCTCTTTGCCCTCCTATTTTCCCTTCTCCCCCTCCCTTTGTGGTGGTGCTGGTGGTGTTAGTTCAGCCTTGGTCATATATATAAAAATGAAGGTGATTAGGGGTACAGTGAGTAGAGCACCGGCCCTGGAGTCAGAAGGACCTGAGTTCGGATCCGGCCTCAGACACTTAACACACACAAACAAAAACCTAGCCGTGTGACCTTGGGCAAGTCACTTAACCCCAATTGCCCTCCCCCAAAAAATGAAGGTGATCAGGGGAGAAGAAAAAAGTGACTCTAAGAAGAAAGAATAGGAGTGACAATGAAGAGTTGGTGTAATAGGAATTGTGCTGTATGGAGACTGGGAGATGTGGGTTCTTCCCCAACCTCGGACAAATCGTTTTCCCTCTCAGGGCTTCATCTTTTTTTTTCTTCTCCTTTGCAAAATGAGAAGCTGGGGGGCTTGATGATATCTAAAATCCCAAGACATTATTCTTCCCCAATGATGTAGGTGGTTCTCGAAGGTTCAGACTGAGACAGATCCATCCCATGAGATCTATCCTCTAATCGGAAGGAACATGTACCATGGGAATATATGACATATTTATTGAGGTCCTAGTGGGGAAAGGGAACCCTGGAAACACAGGAGTTCACACTGTTCACTGGGGGAGCCACTAATAAAAGTACAGACCAACAGGCCTTGTTTGGGGAAAGCTTTCTCACAGGCCTTCATTGTCAGCCAGCTTAAAGTTAAAATGACTTCAAACAAAAAGGGCTTTACCAGAAACAAAGAAAGGCTCAGCCTCGCCAACACCAGACTAGCCTTGGCACTTGAGCCTAGAAATTTACCTCTTCAGAAGCTCAGGGGCCAGGCCATCCACAGTTGATCTCTAGTTTTCACCCAGGAAGGGCAGAGAACCTGTTTTCTTTCAGCTCCTCGTCTCTCATTTTCATCCTTAGGATCTATATTAGAGTTATTAACAACATTAGAATTCATCATACTGTATAGTGAAGACAGGAGAACCTGTGCTATAGATAATGCATTTGGAAGCTTTCCAGCCTATCTTAATTTTGTTCCATTGAGCTATAGAGTACTACCAGAGGAGAAGGAGCATAGGCTAGGGATCCTGTGGATTGATTAATAGTGAGAAATCAAATATGACCTTTTAGAGCCTGCATCAGTAGAGAAGCTCTTTGAGTGTTGTTCTCCAAAGTGTCGAGGCATCCGCTCTCACTTCTATACTACCAAATTCATTTCATTTCATTTCAGCAAATATGTATTGAGTACATACTATAGGCAGAGTGGGGTGGTGTAGGGAGATGCAAAGATGGATGAAATAATATTTGTCCTCAGGGAGTGTCTTTTGTCCCTAAGGAAGTTAATTCTGTGGTTCAAAATTTCTTTGTTATGAAATTGAAGTCAGGAAATTTAGGTCTTGGCATTCCCTCTAACTAGTTGTTTGACCTTTGGCACTTTTCTGAGCCTCAGTTGTCTCAACTGTAGAATTAAATGTGTGATCAACTGTCAAAAACTTTCCAGGTCTGAATTTACTTGGCTCCATGGTCTTCCATGTCCCCAACTTCACACTATAATAACGATCTGAATTATAACTGTCATTAGTGTAGAATTTCAAAGTTTATAACATATGTCACATGCGGTATTTCCGTTGGTCCTCATAACTAATCCTGTGAGATAGATACTATAGATGTTATTATCCCCATTTTATAGACAATGAAACTAGAGTTTAGGGAGATTATGATATTTATTCCTAGTGATATAGTAGCACTGAAGCTATGCATAAGATTTCCATTACTGGCAGCTACAAAAACAAACAAACAAACAAAAAAAAACAGTAACAACAACAAAAGCAAAATAAAACCCATAGCTCTAAGAAACTTGGTAGGTGTATTTGGAAAAATTCCTACCTGGATACATCCCTTGTTCTGTGTATACATGTTCAAAATTAAACTCATATTCTTCCCTCTGTCCCTTCTCCACAAACTTTTCTGTTTCGGTTGAGGGAACCACTATCCTTCCAATTATTCAAAATTATGATCCTTTCAGTCATCCTCAGGTCTTCATTCTCCTGACTCATTCCTCCATAGCCAATATCATAAGTATCAATATGACAAGTATCATAAACTAACTACAGAACATCTCAGATCCATCCCATTTTCTCCACTCAGTGACTACTATCATAGTTCAAGTCCTCGCCACGTCTTGCTAGGACTTTTGCAGTAGCCTCCCAATTGGTCTTCTTGCTGTTAGTTTCTCACCTCTCCCTCCTCACAGCTGTCAAAATAGTCTTCCTAAAGCAATTTGTGGACTTGCCATCCCCTTATTCAAGAAATTTCAGCAGTTCCTCACTGTCTCTAGTGAAAAAAATATAAACTTTTCAGTTTTGCATTTAAAGCCTTTAAGCTGTAGGGAGCCAGACCACTGGTGAGTAAAGGTGAAGTTCATAGTCTGGGACTTCCACTGGGTAGTTGAATTAAACTAGTAGACTTTAATTCTGCTATTTTGGAACAATCTTCTTTGCATTTGTCTTTGGATGATTATCAGGGAGACCATAGGTATGATAAAGACCTATGAGAAGCCAAAAAACAAGGACAGGATCTGTGGTAACTTGTACATCATTCCTCAGGGGATGAATCAAAGAATGGAAGATAATGGAGTTATACAGTATAACCAAACTATAACCATTCTGGGGTGTAAGAAAGCATTCCTGTTTATAGCCACAATCAAGGGAGAACCATGGTGTTGGTGTGAAAAAGAATCTACTGGCTTAAAATAGTAGCAGATGTGTAAAAAGTGTGAGACTTAAGCTCCTGTTAATTCATAGGAAGATGCTACTGATTCATTCTGCTTTCGTGGAGAATATAAAGACCAGCAAACCTTTGGAGTTTGTGTGTAGACTTTTTTCCCTCTGGAAAGAGATTGGAGGAATAGGAGCAGTATCCAAGCGGTGACAGCCCATTTCAGCAGGACTATGGTTCTAGAAAGCATAATGAAATAGGGGAGAGCAGAGCAGACTAGGGAGTGCATAAAGGACAGAGCTGAGGAAATGGCAGTGGGAAGTTACAGGTTTTGTTTAGGTGGCCAGAAACTCCAAACTACCAGTATTGGTATAGGGAGAGAAGAGAATTTCCTAGCCATAGAATAAGAGTAGTAACTAGATCCCTTATCTAGAAGTAGCCATAAGAGGTTAGAAATGCTAATAGCACCCATCATAAGACCCTATTTTATGTGCCACCCCCTTCCCCATGTAGCTTAACCATGATATTTACTGAGAAGTTGTAGCAAAGACCAAAGTCCTCCTTGAAACCAGAATGGATTTACAAGGATGCTACAAAACATACCTTTCTAACCTTGTTTTTTGGCTTTCTAACCTGGAGGGTAACTTTTTTTTTCTAACCTGGGTGGTACTTTTGGCCCTGGAGTATCTCCCCCACAAGGCTCTAGGGAGTTTACTTCTAGATGTTATATATCATATCAATGAGTTACTCACTCAGGCTGAGTCCTCTTGGGTCTGGGTCAAGCAAGTCATTCCGCAATTTTATGGTCTCTTTATCAGATTCCCACCAGACTTGGCTGCTGTTACTACTGGCAGACTCTGTTACTGACTCTAATTGCTGGACTTTTGATGGCTTTTCTAACTTTTTGAAGCTCACAAAGCTGGGAACTCATCTCTTTTGTCTCTGAGTATTCATTCACCTGACATCAGGAAAGAATAAGCATTAAACAGAAAGAGGCACTGCACAGTCATAGACACAGGTGGGGAAGTATGGCAGCCACTGCTGCTTCTATTAGTGGTCACTATCCAACTATTTCTCTTCACTTGAAAGCTTCCAGAGAAGAGTGAGAGATCTGCCACTCAGTTCTGACTCAGCTTTTCAATCACCACCCTTTGAGCCATCACCAACAAGGAGTAGTCAGAAGGCAGGTTCCTGCTTATGTTCTGAAGGAAATAGGGGAAGGGCCCCTCCATTAATTTGGCCTAGAAGTAGGCTTACCAAATTTCCATGTGAGTTGATACCCAGTAACACATAATGCACTGGCTTTTAAGGACTAGGCCTGTTCCCTTGTTACAGAGAGCTGTTGGAATGATAAAGGAGAAACAATAACTTCTGGTGGAGACAAAAGACCTTCCAATTCATTCCCTGATGAATGTCACCAACGAAGTCACCTTGGTTCCCACAATTGGCTCCACAATGGTAGATGATGGTTCACATGAATAGTCATGATTCTCTGACCTTAAATTTATTTCTGATTTTCCTGTACAGCTGATAATATCAGATCTGAGAGCTGAAATCAACTTCTCTGGCTTTAAAACCAGCACTCCTCAATATAGTGTATTTGCTAGAGTTAGGGGTTCAATTTGTGAACATAAAATAGAACAAAGGAACTAGCCTGCATGAAAATAAAATCTAACCAGATGAATTAACTAGTACTCTGGGGATTAGAGTTGAACCAAGAAAAAGGCCTGTATCTACTCCATTATTCATGGAGAAAAATGGGGCTTAAAAAACCCTCTCACTATCACCTCTACCATTAATTTATTATAGCAATGAAGACTTATTTTTTTATTATAAACTCTTGTTTCAAATCTATTTTTTAAAATGCTTTATTAACTTCTGGTTTGCATTATTTATTTCTGCCAGATTTTGAGTTACAAATTTTCTCCCCATTTTCCCCTTACCCACCACCCCAAAATAGCAGTTCCACAGTATATCCCCTCCTCCAATCTGCTCTCTCCCATATCTTCTCCCATACTCCCTTCGACTTTTCCAGTAGGGCATGGTGGATCTCTATGTCCCATTGCCTGTATATCTTATTTCCCAATTACATGTAAAATAGTATTAATAATAGCATATATATATATATATATATATATATATATATATATATATGTTTTTAAACATTTGATTTTAAAACTTTGAATTCCAGATTCATTCCCTTCTTCCCTTGTTACCCACCCTTACTGGGAAGATAAACAATTCAGTATATTTTGTATATGTGTAGCTATGCAAAACATTACCATAGTAGATATATTATAAAAGACTGACTATATTTCCCTCTTTCCTATCCCACCTCCCACTTGTTCTATTCTCTACTTTGATCCTGTTCCTTTTCAAAAGTGGGTGCTTCCAACTTCCCTCCCCGCCCTCAGCCTGCCCTCCCTTCCATCATCCCCCCTCTCATCCCCTTTCCCCCTACTCTCCTGTAGGGTGAGATACCCTATTTAGTGTGTATGTCATTCCCTCCCTGAGCCAAATTCAATGTGAATAAGGTTGACCCATTCCCTTTTGCCTTCCTGTTCTTCCCCTCCATTGTAACCATGTTCCCTTGCTTCTTTTTATATGAGATAGTTTACCCCATTCTGTCTCTCCCCATCTCCTCTCATTATATTCCTCTCTCACCTCTTAATTTCACCTTTTAAGTATCATCCCTTCCTATTCAATTGGTCCTGTGCCCTCTATCTGTGTATACCTGTAAACATATATGCACACATTCACACATGTATTCATATGCCCATATACCCTCGTATATAGACATATATATAGACATATATATGTGCATATATATGTCTCTCTCTATATATGTATACACACATATTTCTATTCCCTTCAACTATTTTCATACTAAGAAAAGTTTCCTCAGTTACAGTTATTATTTTTCCATGTAGGAATGTAAATAGTTCAACTTTGATAAGTTCCTTATGATTTCTTTTCCCTGTTTACCTTCTCATGCTTCTCTTGCTTCTTGTATCTGAATGTCAGATTTTCTATTCAACTCTAGTTTTTTTCATCAAGAATGCTTGAAAATCCTCTATTCCACTGAATAACCATATTTTCCCCTGAAACATAATACTCAGTTTTGCTGGGTAGGTGATTCTTGGTTTTAATCCCAGCTTCTTTGATCTCCGGAATATCATATTCCAGGCCCTTCAATCCCTCAGTGTAGAAGCTGCTAGATCCTGTGCTATCCTAATTGTATTTCCACAATATTGAAATTATTTCTTCCTGGCTGCTTGTAATATTTTCTCCTTGATCTGGGAATTCTGGAACCTGGCTATAATATTCCTAGGAGTTTTCTTTTTGGGATCTTTTTCAGGGAGGTGATCTGTGGATTCTTTCAACCTCTATTTTGCCTTCTGGAGCAATGAAGACTTGTTCTGACATTCAGTAAGGAGAACAGAGATCTTTGAGTCAAAGAAATTAATATTCAATTTAGGTAAACAAATCAATAAGTATTTGTTATATATATTGAATGCTCAGTACCGTACTAGGCACTTATGGGGAAAGGAGTGAGGAGATAAAGGGAACATATATAATAAGGTCCCTGCCCTCAAAAGATATGCTATATCACACCTAGTCATTCGTTTGCAAAAAGACAGTTTGCTGTATTGTCCTGGAACTTAGTGAAGTTGTCTGTCCTTGGGAGTTCATAGTTAACCCTAAATCAGAATAACTATGAGTGGTTGACTGTCTTCATTTTTACCCTAGTGCTCAAGGTACAAAGACAATTTTTTTATGAAGTGGTAGGAAGGAAATGAGCATTTACTAAACACCTACTTAGATGCTAGACATTGCACTAAGCTTTTTACAAATATTATCCCACTTTATCCTGGGAGGTAGGTGCTGTTATTATCCCATTTGCTCAAGATGATACAATAAATTCATGAGGTTGAATTTGAACTCAAGTTTTCCTGACTCTAGGTCCAGAGCTCTACCCACTGTAGATACCTCTGCAGTAGTAGTCAGAGACAATGGAGACAGTGGATGAATTCAAGGCTGAGTTTCCCAGTATGCTTTGTGGTAAGCACAAACTCATCCAAATAGGAACTGTATTTCCCATAAGGTTCTAGGTCCCAAGAGATGATCCTGGTTGCTAGTGAGCCAAGATTTAAATTAACTGAGAAATGATAAATCAGTAGTCGGGGGGTGTCATTATAGGAAAGAGACAAGGCAAGGAGGAAATGGAAGGTAGGATACAAAGTAGAGATGTGAGTGGATCCTGAGTCATGAATCAGAATCTCAGTGGCCTAGAAGAGCAGACTATTGGCTGGAGTATGAGGAAGGAGCAGAGTTTGAGAAAATACTTAGGTTTCACAGTGCAGTGTAGAGGATGCTAAATTCTGGAATTGAAACCTAAGAGCAACTGGGAGTGTATCATCATTCTAAATACTGATTTATAATGTGTATAGCTGGTCTTTGTACAGGCATATCCTAAGTCTCAGAAATTTTTCTGTCTTGTTTTAGAAACCTGGAAGGGAGACTTACCCTCTGGACTGTGCTAGGGAATGGGAAAGTGGGAGGTACTCATTTTAAGGAATGAGTGCTAAGAATGTTTCTATTGTTTATATTTTCCACTCTTTTTCTGTTTATTTGTTTTAACTGATTCTATGCTATTATTTGCCTAGGTTTCTGTTAGCATGATAACAATGGAACATTTATACCCAAGTTTACTTTAGAAGCACTTTGCTTCTAGAATTACATTGAGTTAAGGGTATATAGCAAGACAAGATTTACCAAAAACTGCCCCTGCTGTATCAATTCAGATCTACAGACTTGGTAGATTGATATAGGGGCCAATGCTATATGTCATATGGGTGACATTGTGCGGACACTTCTGGGATTGATTGAAGGTCTAAAGTGTATTGATAACTGACATTCATATGACCCTTTAAGGTCTGCAAAGTGTTTTACAAATATCATCTCATTTGATTTCCACAACCTTGCGAGTTAGATGCTGTTATTATCTGAATTTTACAGTTGAGGAAACAGAAGTTAAGAGGTTAAGTGACTTGCCTAGGATCACAAAAGCAAATATCTGAGGCAGGATTCCAACTCAGTGTTCATCTTCAAGTCCAGGGCTCTGTCCATTACACCAGCTGTAGTTTGTTGCTATCTCAATAGACTTGAGTGATTTTAATGTCTCTGCTATGTGGCATTTTGGGGCTTTGCCTATGATACTATATCTATCTCTCTGTCTATCTTTTTGTCTATCTGTCTGTCTATCTATCTGTTGGGGTGGATTGAGTACAGCAATCCTGGCAGATTTGATTATTTTACAATTGTTCTACGGTGGCATTTTGTACTTGTTTATGGAGTGAGCAGTTTCTGTGGCTTTTCACTTATTAAAGAAGTGGTGCTCAGCTTTGAGCCCTTGCAAGGAAGGCTAGTTCCATGAGTAATGGCAGGAATACAGATTCAAAAGGGATCTCAATTATGGGAATATTTACAGACTAGCAAAACTAGTATTGAAAATATATTGCCCAAAATGGGGAAAAATTATAACTCAAAATCTGATGGAAATGAACGATGTAAATCAGAAGTTAATAAAGAATTTGCAAAAAAAAAGAAAACATATTGCCCAAATATAAAATAGCCATTTGGAGATATGAATATGGAGGCTAGCAAAGAGATTAGGACTTGATAAATCAATCTGAGAATCTTTAACATAGAAATGATAATTGAATTCATGGGAACTGATGAGATCACCAAAGTATAGAGGGATCATATGTATATATGTGTGTATATGGATATGGTTTGCTCTAGGCAGGAGACCTGACCTTCACAGCCAGTAACCCATAGTAGCAGAAGCTCAGCTCATGAATGGCTAGTTCATGTAGCATGAGCTATGCTCATTTTCTCTGCTAGTTGTAGAGGAGCACTTTGAGTCCAGATCAGACCATGTCACAGAGGTAATGCATGTGCCAGGAATTTGATCCAGAGAAATATAGGTAGTTATTAGAGAATCTCAAGGGACCTACTTATTTTTGTTGTTGTTTTGCTTGTTTTTTTAATGTTTATTTTTAAATATGCATTAAAAGTTTTTTGAGTTATAAATTATCTCCCTCCAGCCCCTCCCCTACCCATCAAGAAGGCAAGCAGTACAATATTCATACATATGAAGTCATTACAAAACATTTTTCCATTTTTAGCAATGTTGTAAAAGAAGGCAAGAAAAATTTTAAAGGTGAAAAAATAGGCTTTAATTTGTACTGAATTCATCAGTTTTCTTTCTTGAAGAAGACAGCATTTTTCATCATGAGAAGAATTTTATTTATCATGAATTAAATCTTCCGTTCCTGATTGCTTCAGGCAGAGGACCACATCTCCATGATCTTCCGTGGAAAACAAGTGTTGTTCAATGGGAACAAGAGTTTCTTTTTCCTTATAGGTCTGGGAGGAGAAATTAGTAGACAAGATTTGGGGGATAGATTACTGTTATTTGGAAGGCAGATATAGGAAGGGAAGATCAAGATAATGTGGAGTTTGGAAGTTAAAAGGTACAATAACAATCATTCTGATCCCTTTCAGTAAAACATCCTTGACTTTCTATGCAAAAATACTTATACGTGTTAACATATGTCTTTATGCCCATATATATACACATAGTACATATATGTGTGTGCACACATATACATAAATGTGTGTACTTGTAACTATATTAATGTCCAGAGCTATGTATATCTATATCTATATCTCTGTCTATAGTTGTATAGCTATATTAACTTCATAATAAAGGTTGGGTGTTGGGATCAGCCACCAGATGGGTGATTTTTGTCAAGTGAAACTGATGATCTGACTCTTTAGACAGGCAACGACTACCTTTAGATAGCAGATTATGTTGGAGGATATGGGTTCGAATCCTGTCTCTCCTATTGGTGTAGCATTGGACAAATCAGTTCAGATCTCTGGGCCTTTTGTAATATGATGGAATTTGATTGGGATCATAGAACTAGAGTTTAAAAGGGACCTTAGACTCCAGCCTTTTCATTTTACAGATGAGGAAACTGAGGCCCAGGAAGATTGAGCTGCTTGCCTAGAGCCACCCAGGTAGTAAATATTGGAATTAAAAATGTGTAAAATATAGTAAAACATGGAGCCAAGACTTGAACCCAGGTCCTTTGACTCTGGAGTCAATGCTTTTTCCATAATACTATGACAGATGATCTCTCCTCGCTCCTTTATCTGATGTTGGTGGAAGATGCTCCGATGTCATTTTCCAAGGCAATTAGGTGACCCCCCCCCCCCCTTTCACTCATATGTGGTATAGTTAAAAGAGTTCAGGAGTCCTTCCATTCCTTTCCGTCACACCCAGTAAACACTTTGAGCCACTGGTTTGTAGTAAATGTAAACTCCTAATCAAATACTTTACTATTTGTTTAATGGAGGGAATATTGGTGTTTAGTAGATGGGCTTTTGCAGAGATGAATAGTCTGTCATCATTAATAGTACTGAGCAGTTACCCAGATATAATCTAGCCTCAATTCATGTATCACTTCATATGCTCCCTGTTTTATCCTTCCTCACCTTCCTGGACTGTGGGCAAATAAGAAGGGCACTGGCAGTTGGGGAGTTTGCCATTAATGTACATGTTTGTTAATCTGAAATTTCCTAGTTCTTTGATTAAATACTCCCATAGCACACAGGCTCCTTTTTATCAGCAAAATAGTGTCCCCACGGCCTTTCCAACATACCTCTTTGGTACGTAGTCCCATATAGAGTATAAGATACAGGCCCTACTCCCTAAATTAGCTAATCCAGACAATACTGGCTGAGAAAAATATTGAGGCCATTCATTAAATAAATCAATATGGAGTGTCAAGTCCTAGAAAAGCCATTTAAATCAGTCCCTTTATTTCACAGAAGGGGAAACTGAGGTCCCAAGTGTGGAATTCACTTGTTCTCTTCACTCTGGTTATCTAACTATTTTGTACAGGTCTTTGGGTTTCTAATTAATCAATCAACAAACATTTATTAGGCACCTATTATATGTCAATCTATACCTTGCTCTTTCTTCTATACCATGCTACACAAATTAGGTAAGTATAGATTTGCTTGGTTAGTGATGAAGGTAGGCCAATACACCTGAACAGTTATTTGGCTTTCAATGAAGCAAGGAAGAAAACTGCCCCTGAGAGGTCAGTGTATTACTTCTCCCTGGAGAATGATAGTCATGTGCAGTGGTGTACTGTTAAATATTTAGCAACCAGCTCTCCAAGAAAAAAAATACAAAGACAAGGTTTTAGTTTAATCAGCATCATTTAACATTTTCCCCATCATTTTCTTAAGTCTAAACAATCAGCAAAAAAATATCAAGCCCTGATTTGTAGCTTTATCAGTTTCTAAGGTGCAAATGCTCACACTGAAAAGGTAACAACTGGGAGCCAATATGAGCTGGCTCTATCCAGCACACCCTAAATAGGTCTTCACTTGGCAGGGGGCCTCTCTGGTACCTGATCCTGTGCCAAATTCATTTTTGAGAACAGTATTTACCAAATTGTTCCATGCAATATGAATAAAGCCCCTGGTAAAAAAAAATCCATGCTTATTCTAATTCCAAAATATTCACTATAAAATTATATATTAACCACATACTTATTCGTGAAGGAATTTGTTTTATTTTTGTGGTATAAGGGGGATAGCAGCAGGGTACACTGGAAAGAGTGCTAGATTTAGACCCTGAGAACATGTATTCAGATCCTGGCTTTGTCATTTACTACTTGGATGAACTCCATGGAAGTCACAACCTCCCTAGACCTTGGTTTCCTCATTTTAAAAATGAGGGGAGTTGTACTGGATAGCCTTTTTGGTCTGTTCCAACTGTATAATTCTATGGGCCCATAAGGACATTGAATGGTGAGCTTTTGGTTCAGGTCAGATCTCTGACACATACTGGTTTTGTGTCCTTGGGTAGATCACTTAACCTCTGGATGGCTCAGGGAGATCTCTAAGTTTTAGTTACAGAAGAGTTGTGAATCTCTGTCCCAGGAGAGTTCCCCCCTCCCCGCCCCCCAAAACTCACATTTACATGAACTTTACTTAACTCCACAAAGATTTGCCACGCAATGCAAGTGTTGTTGTTCCCATTGTACAGATAGGCACACAGCTCACTGGCAAGTGCTGGAGTTTGACCTAGGTCTTTTCACTTAAGTCCTAGTGCTCTTTCTCCTACATCACACTGCCTCTGTTTTGTTCCCAAATTCCAGCTCTTCCCCCACCCACCTTGTCCCCTCTTTATCCTGGGAAAGATTAAACTCACCATTTGTTCTATAATCACTATATTCATCTTGCCTTGTAAAGGGGGGTCTTTCATTAAAAAAAGTTTCTCCCTTCCTCCCCTCTTACAGTATTTATCAAAAGGTGCCCTTATTAGGCAAAAAGAAAGGAGAGAGGGAGAAAAGTTCTTCAGAACCAGGCAGGCAAGAGAATAAGTGCTAAATATCTGAAATGAGATGGCAACTTGAGTTTGTTTAGTCAGGAGAGAGATTACTCTAAGTGTCAGGGGGTATTCAGGGCCTGAATTTTTAATCTTCAGGATCTTGTCTGGCCCCAGTTATTGCTACTCTAGCCATGAACTAAGAGCTCTGTTGCTCTTGTCCATCAGGGACAGAAGCCTCCAAACAAGGAAGGAAAACAAGAGCTTTGGGATGCTAATATCCCTTTAGGAATGCTAAATGGAGCATTTCTGTCCTAACAAAGGCTCAAAATGAGAGGAGAAAAGAATTTTAGTTTTGAAGTTTCCCCAGTGGAATACCAACCAATTGTGATTTATACTGACAGAATAAATACTGTCCATATAAAAAGTTCCCCTTTGGGGCTGACAGGACATTAGTGCACATGGCCTTTTTATGACACTTTCACTAGCTTAAATGGGTATAACAGTGTCCCAATTGAGAAGTGGATTAGTACTTTTTGGGCTGGCACTCTCTGAGCCAGAAGGGTCTTCAGGCTGACTAGGGTTTGGCTATTTGATTTGGGAGCGTCCATATCTACGGCATCATTTTTGCAGGTTCAATTCAACAACCTATATCAAGTACCTATGAGGCACTGTATTGGTGATAAGAAGACAAAAAAAAATTCTATGTGTCAGGGAGCTGGGGGTTGAGTGAAGGTAAACTATGTACAACAATAAGTAGATACAAAATAATTTAAGGAGGTGCAGAGATCACTAAATACTTAATATAGAAAGTAGTACCTGAACTGGATCTTGAAGGAAACTAGAGATTCCAAGAGGTAGAAATGAAGAAGAGGTATATTATAGGGATAGGAGAGCTTGTGCAAAGGTAAGGAGATGGGACATAGCACATAGGGGTTAGGAACAATTAATAGACTCATTTAGTTAAAATACAGAACTTGAGTGTAGAACTTGAGGGAGTAGACTGGCTTAATCTTCTGCACGCCTAGGAGGTCTGGCCTGTTTCTGTGTTGGCCCCGTCCAAAGAGCAGGCATACCTCATGGATAGAGTGCTGAAATTGAAGCCTTGATTGCCACTTGTGTGTGTTCTCAGACAAATCTCTTAACCACACTGGGCTTCAGTTTCTTCATCTGTAAAAGGGAGGAAGGGCTGTTCTAACTCTAGATATCTGGTTCGGAAGAAGTCTGGGAGTGCAGGTAAGTTGCATTAGCAGTTTGGAAGTTTCAAGGTATTTTCTGGCAGGGATGACCCAAGCATCTTTCTGGAGAAGGTGATGACATGATTCCATTTACAAAGTATTTATTAAGTACAAGACACTGTGATGGATAAAGGAACACACAGAATAAAAAACAACCTTTGCCCCTAGGGGATCACAGTCTAATAGAGGGAGGGACATTTTGCTAATGATGGCAGGAGTTCCTGGAGGACTCAGGCTACCAGTTTTACACAATCCCTCTTTGAGTGTTGCTAAGTACTTCCTTTAAACTTTTTAAGACTTCGTGCCTATATTTGTGGCCCAGTTTCTGGCTGCCAGAGGTATCAGTGGTTGAAAGAACACATGAAAAGTAGGTATATGCATTCCTACTTGGGATGGGAAAGAGGTGAAAGGAATTGATCTCATCCTGCTAGAGGTGAGGACCGGGAATCTTTGTGAGGGGTAGTGATGAAGATTGGCCCGAGGGATTCTTTTGTATGTAACTGGCTATGGTATTGGCCTGCCTAAAGACACAGTTGAACATATGTTGATTAGCCCTAGGCATGCTGACCCTGGAGGGGCCAGGCAAGAGAGTATAACACGTTTTTGAGAAAAATACAGCAACAGATGGCAACAGCTGTTTGGTACAGAAGCATTCAATGGTAGTTTTAACCACTGAGAGCAAAGCTTTGGAGAAAAATATCTGTCTGCAGAGTGGGGCTGACTGGCCACAGTAGCCCAGAAACCACGCTAAGGTAAGTTATAAGAGGCAGATGCAAGAACCAAAAGATAGAGCTGGTTACTGGGGCATTGCCCTGAAATACACCAGCCTTGATCTGTCCTCAGAACATGAATTCGTTTCCTGAGAGTCTGCTTTATTTTCCCACGGGTATGGCAGTCTGCAGAAAATTCTGTGTGTATGGGAAGTGACTAGTTCTCTTTCTTGGTTTTCTGTTATTTACATTGCTATTATGACCCTTTTGAATACTTTTGCTATTTGGTTGCTATTTCTTGCCTAGTCTTTTTGTAGGGAATGTGCTAGATGTTGACTTGAATTATTTTTAATTTGCACATGTAATGATTACCTTATACACACCGAACCTGGGGTAGCAAATGTTAAAGAATAGAGTGGGACCCCTGTAATATACACAATAGCTGTAATGCATAATAGAATATGTTAAGCTCTTTAGAGATTTGAGAGGGGAAGAAAGGATCGTTTTGAACAGGCCTGCACAACAGCCAAAGGCTTCTGGGTGACCCATGAATAATGTAGGGTTGCCAGTAGGCACACCAACCACCATCATGATATCTGTCTCTAGTTTAACCTATCTGCCGCCCAGAGAAGTTTAGCCTATTTTAATTTTGGCCCCTACCTACTGTCAGCTTTTGCTGGTCTGCTTTTGAGTGACAGAAGGCTAGGACTTTCTTAATTCAAATACCTTAACATGTTTATTAGATGCAGAATAGAGAAGAGGGAAGAGTACTTATTATGCATGAGTAAGGGCCTACTATTTTTCATATATGGTGGCCTGGTTGGTTTTGGCAGCTGACTCCCAGGGTATAACATGGCCTCACTAATTGGGACACCAAAGTGGATGGTGGAAGGTGAGAAACCTCTAATGCTACCTTTGGCAGCTTCAGAAGCCACTAAAAGTAAAAATTGGAAGGGACAGCTGTAGTTAGATCTTTTGTGGGGTAGTTGTTGGGGTGTACCTGATAGTTGTTAAAAATACATTTGCCTTGAGTCTTGCAAACTTTTTCTTCCTCTAATTTTATCAGACATTTTAATTATAAAAATATAAACCATCAGATGAAACAAATAATCAAATAACTCTACAAAACAAGAAACACTTAATCTTTAAACAGGCATAACCAGATGAATTAACAAACAACAAACAAGTAAAGAAAATGCTTCTGTTTTGTCTCTTCTAGGTTTGTCCAAAGTTCTACCACCTTTGACTTTGTTTTCTTTCCTTTTTTTTTTTTTTTTTTTAATTTCAAGGGTGTGTTGGTAAATGTTTAATAGCAACCTCTCTGGGGAAAAACCTATGACACACTTTTAAGTTTAATTTACATTTTGAACATTTTCTCCATCACTTTCTTAAGTATAGAAATCAACAAAACAATAGATTTAGCTCTGATTTGTGACATTTGCTGATTTCTGAAGTGTGAATACTCACACTGAAAATTTAACGATTGACTCTTATGAGAGTTGGTTTGAGCTGACTCAAACACCTACTCATATCCATATCTATATATCCATCCATCCATCCATCTACATACAGATACATGCATATATATATATTTGTATATTTGTATATAATATAATAATAGCTAACATGTACAGAGCACTTACTATGTGCCAGGCACTATGCTAAGTGTTTTACAATTATCTTGTTTAATAATAATAACAATAATAATAGCTGACATTTATATAGTGCTTACGATGAGCTAGGCATCATTTTATTTTATTGTAAAAATTTTTTGTTAGAAAAATTGTAAAGCTAAAGTGCTTTATAGTTATCTTATTTGAACCTCACAACAATCTTGCTATTATCCCAATTTTACAGATGGGAAAACTGAGGCAGGCAGAGGTTAAGTGACTGGACCTCAGGTCTTCCAGTATATACAGACATAGGTGTAGTTAGTGTATACAGTTCTGTTTTAGCTCATTTTTCTTTGACTCGGGTCTAAACCCTTCCATCCTCTTTCATCCTGGGCAATTTTATTCGTGTCTTTTAGTGATTCTCCTAGAGAAGAGTCCTGCAGTGTGCTAGAGGCTGGTATCTTGTTCCTTTTATCTCCCCGGGGTTAGCACTGCAGCTTTTGGGCTTCCCATCTGTTCTCTCCTGTGACTGCTGCATGACTGGATCATCTCCAGTCGCCTGCATCAGGAGCTGCAGCCCCTCACCCCAGCACACAGCTCTCTGTGGTCCTTCTGGGTGATCTGTAATCGTGACTCGTCTTGAGTTGTAGGTGTTTGTGATTCAGAGTAAGTGTGTCATGGGCACTTTTTTTTTTTTTTGAGGATTGGCTATTGAACATTTACCAGCACACCCTAGAAGATCTTAAAAAAATTTTTTTAAAAACAGAAGAAAGGAAAAAAGTAAAAGTGGTAGAACTTTGGACAAGAGACACAGAACAACAGCATTTTCTTTACTTCTTTGTTGTTTCTTTCTCTTTCTTTCCCCCTTTTCGGAGGAGGGAAGGTAGGGCAATTGGGGTTAAGTGACTTGCCCAAGGTCACACAGCTAGTTTTCTTGTGTTAAGTGTCTGAGGTCATATTTGAACTCAGTTCCTCCTGACTCCAGGGCAGGTGCTCTATTCACTACACCACCTAGCCACCCTTTGTTTGTTGTTTCTTAATATAGTGACCATCTAGCATCACTAGAAACCTATTGATGTTAAAGAGATAAATTGTCTTTGAGGGACCATGAGACCCTAGAAAGAACTATGAGGTTTATCACATAGAACCTATTTTGATGCCCTCTGTGGACTTTAGGCCCAGTTCATTTTCTTTTCTTTCTTTCTTACTTTTTTTTTTTTTCTCGAGGCAGCTGGGGTTAAGTGACTTGCCCAGAGTCACATAGCTAATAAGTGTCAAATGTATGAGGTCAGATTTGAATTCAGATCCTCCTGACTCCAGAGCCTGTGCTCTATTCACTGTGACACCTAGCTGCCCCTCATTTTCCACCTATAGTGCTTGTCCAAGGGTGTGTGTGTGTGTGTGTGTGTGTGTGTGTGTGTGTGTGTGTCTGTGTGTGCATGCAAGTATGCAAGTACTGGTAGATTGGGCCACATATCCAGTTGCATGTCATAATTTGAGCAATATTTATTTTCTATCCACTTTAATTTTTCTGTTATGAATGGCTACACTGCACTTAGTGCTAGAAATTTCACTGAGGTAGCCTTTTTATATTCATAGGAATATAAAATAAGATTTACATTTAGGAGACTTCTTAGAGATTATCCAGTCTCCTGTATCTTATAGGTGAAGAAACTGAGTCCCATTGCCAAGTTTGCCTTAGGGGTGTGCTAGAAAATATTTAACAACTAGTTCTCCAAAAAGAAAAGTAGTTATGACACATTTTAAAAATTTAATTTGCACCAACATTTTCTTCATCATGTTATTAAGTCTACGTGATAAACAAGACAATAAGTCTATCCCTAATTTGTAGTGTTTTGTCAATTTGCAAGGTGAAGATGCTCTCCTTAAAAATTTAACAGTTGGTTTTTCTGAACTGTTTCAAGCTAGCTCCCTCACACCCCTAATTTGGAGAGGCTTGTTCAAGGACAGCAGACCCACATCATTTGACTAGTGATCTTTCCCTTATTCAAGGCTGATCCAGGACTCAGTGCAATTTGTACATTGTAATCTGAAAGAAAAAAAAAGCATTAGGAGAACATCATTAGTAATGGGGAACCTTTTGTTTTTATTGTGCATGAAAATGTGCTGCTGGGATACACTAAAAATTCATGTTGTTGTGTTTGTCCTTCGTTCTTGAAGAAGACCATGACATCAGGGAAATGCTGACATGACTTGCAGTTGACTTGGATTGGAGGGAAGGAGGGCTGTGCAAGGTCACCAGCCTCACTTTCTCCTCCAGAACCATCTGGGTCCAGTGGCCAGATAGTCATCAGTATGACTAGAGATGATCCATCATCCATTGGGAGACCTTGGCCCTTGTAGGCTAATGGTCTTTTCAGGTTCTCTCTTTGAGTGAGGTGATACCCATTCAGTGAATTGGTCTCTTTAATCAAGGCGTGGCTCCTTTAATTGAAAAGAAGAAAAAAAAGCAAGCTGGGAGGGGAAGACCCTCAGTCTTTCTTCCTGGTCAAAAGAGAAACAGTTTAGTAATGGTAATACTTAGTATTAACATTCACTTTGTGATAGGAGGGCAGTCCAATCTATGAGCTCCAGAGTGAATTGGGTTTAAGGCTTGTTCTTTCAGAAAGAAAGCTAGGGGTGTCTAGGTGGCCGCAGTACATAGAGCACCAGCCCTGGAATCAGGAAGACCTGAGTTCAAATTCAATATTTAACACAAAGCCATGTGACTTTGGGCAAGTCACTTAACCCCAATCACCCTACCTTCCCCTCTCCAAAAAGTGCAAAAAAGAAAGAAAGAAAGAGATCTAGCCAGTCAACCCAAAGGGAAAAAGGCAGCTTTTGGCCATCGAAAGAAATGTACCATCTCCTGGGCAAAGCGCTCCTAGGTAAGGATGGAGAGGAGAGGAAATTTATGTAACTAATCTGAACTGGGCCCTCACTTCAGGAAGGCAATCTTTTTATGCCTCCCTAATTGGTTCACTGCCCCATTCACTACAATAACTCTTCCAAACCTCTTCATCTCTCCTCACACCTCCTACAAGTCACTCTCTACTCACACTTCTCAGCTGAGGGGCTCCTCCCTGAGAGCTCCAGTTTCTCCTCCTCCTAATCTCAGATCACTCAGATCCTTTCTTTTCCTGTCTTCCTTCATTCCTGTTTCACATGAAGGGGTGTCCTTTCTCCTTACCAAAACAAAACCTACATACACAAGTGATCTTATTTTCTGCAGCAGATTTCCCCCTCTAGCCTTCCTACCTTCTTACCAATCTCAATCTCTCTCTGTCTGCTTGCTGGCTGCTTCGTCACTGCCTACGAACATATTATCTCCCCATCCCACCCCAAATCCTTCATTTGATCCCTCCATCCTGGATAGCTATCTTCCTATAATTCTCCTTCTTTTTGTGACTAACTCCTTGAGAAAAGCTGTCTCCAGTACCTTTTCTCATATTCTCTACTAAACTTTCTACAGCCTGACTTCATCATTCAGCTGAAATGGTTTTCTCCAAAGTTACCAGTGATCTTTTAATTGCCTCATCCAGGGGCCTTTTTTCAGTCTTCATCCTGCTTGATCATGTTGTAGCCTTTGACACCATCGATCGTTCTCTTTGATTCTCTCTTCTCTCTGCTTTTCACGGTTTTATTCTCTCCTAATCTCCTTTTATCTATTGGGCTGTTGTTTCTCAGTCTCCTTTGCTGGATCTTCATCCAGGTTTTACCTGGTAACTTTGGGTATCCTCAGGGCTTTTTCTGTCCTGGGCCCTCTTCTCCATTTATGGTATTTCACTTGGTAGTCTCATTAACTTCCATGGATTCAATGATCATTTCTATGGAGCCGATTCTTCCTCCTGATTTCTGGTCTCACATCTTTATCTGCTTATTAAACATCTCAAACAGGATGATCTCATAGACATCTTAAGCTTAATATGTCCAAGACCCTTCTCATGCTTCTCTTGCTTCTTGTACCTGAATATCAAATTTTCTACTCAAGTCCGGTTTTTTCTTCAACAATGCTTGAAAGTCCTCTAATCCACTGAATAACCATATTTTCCCCTGAAACATGATATTCAGTTTTGCTGATTCTTAGTTTTAATCCCAGCTCCTTTACCCTCCAGAATATCATATTCCAGGCCCTTCTATCCCTCAGTGAAGAAGCTGTCAGATCCTGTGTTATTCTGATTGTGTTTCCACAATACTCAAATTGTTTCTTCCTGGCTGCTTGTAATATTCTCTCCTTGATCTGGGAATTCCGGAACCTGACTATAATATTCCTAGGACTTTTCATTTTGGGATCTTTTTCAGGGAGGTGATCTGTGGATTCTTTCAACCTCTATTTTGCCTCCTGGTTCTAAAACATCAGGACAGTTTTCCTTGAGAATTACTTGGAGGATGATTTCTAGGTTCTTTCTTTGATCATGGCTTTCAGGTAGTCCAATAATTTTTTAAATTATCTCTCCTGGATCTATTTTCCAGGTCAGTGTTTTTTCCCATGAGATATTTCACATTGCCTTCTGTTCTTTCATTTGTTTCGATCTGTTTAACAGCATCTTTATTTCTCACAAAGTCACTAGCTTCCCTTTGGTCCATTCTAGCCTTTTTTTTTTTTTTTTTTGCTTTTTTGGAGGGCAATTGGAGTTAAGTAACTTGCCCAAGGTCACACAGCTAGATTTTTGTTTGTGTGTGCATTAAGTGTCTGAGGCCGGATTTGAACTCAGGTCCTTCTGACTCCAGGGCCAATGCTCTACTCACCACACCACCTAGCCACCCCCACTTTGGTCCATTCTAAATCCAAAGGAAAGATTCTCCTCAGTGAGATTTTGAGATTCTTTTTCCATCTGGCAAATTTGGTTTTTTAAGGCATTCCTCTCCTCATTGCCTTTTTGAGCCGCTTTTGCCATTTGAATTAGTCTATTTTTTAGGGTGTTATTTTCCTCAGTCAGGCTGTTGACTCTCATTTCATAATTTTCTTGCATACTTTTCATTTCTCTTCCCAGTTTTTCCTCCACTTCTCTTATCTGCTTCTTAAGGTCCTCTATGGCCTGTAATCAGCTTGTATTTTCATTTGAAGTTTTTGGGGCAGGATTTCTGACCTCACAGTCCTCCTCCTGTTCCATGCTTTGATCCTCTTTGCCCCTAAAGTAGGAGTCTAATGTTGAATTTTTCTGTTTATTTTGTTTCCTTTGCCTAGGCATGTTGCCACTCAGTTACTTGACTTTTGGGCTTGTTGCCACAGTAGGACTTTGCCACCAGCCAGGGGAGCTTCTGTTCCAATTGCTGGGGTTTTCTCAGCTGCAAGAGGTATTAGTTGTATATCCTCTCTGAAGCCTCCACATACTCTGGCAAGCTGGTCACACACCCTGGGACCTCCACCCCACACTGCAATCCAGATCCAAGAAGGTTAAAGCAAGAGCGATTACCCCCTAGGCTGGTCGCTTGGTCCCCCTACAGTTTGCAGGCCAGGAGCTGAAGCTGCAATGTGGCGCCAGCTGCGCCTAAGAAGCTCAGCAGCTTCTCACCCTGGGGGGAAAAGGCCAATGCTCTCCTCACTACTGGTCCCAAAGTCCACACTGCACTGACCTCTCACTTTGTCCTTGGCATCTATGTGTTGATAATTCTGGAAACAGTCATAGCTGCTGGTGTTCTGGAGTCCCTCCAGCTGGCTGCTGGTCAGGCCACCCTGGGGCTAAAACCTCAGGCTCACAAGTGGCTGGGGTCAGCTCCCAGACCACTGCACTGTCCACTCCCTGCTGGGCTGTCTTCAGCAGGAGGCTAGCTTCTCTGTGTCATTTTGTGGGTTCTGTAGCTCCAAAATTTGTTCAGAGTCCTCTTTTACATGGATTGGTGAAAGTGGAAACCGGTGCCCTGGTGAAGTCCTGTTTCTACTCTGCCATCTTGACTCTACCCCCAACGTTCTTCTTTCTTGTTGTCCCCTTCTGGTTTCCTTCAAATTCCACTTGCTCCAAGAAGCCTTTCCTAATTCCCTCTTGTTTCCCCTAATAAATTATGAGCTTTTTGAGAGCAGGGACTATTTTTGCTGTTTTGTCTCTCCCATTTAGTACAGTACATGGCATGTAGCAGATCCTAAATAAATGTTTGTTGACTTGAGTTGTGCATGGGGCATCATCAACCATAGACAAATACTCTGAGTATATGTTTTCCTATTTTTCACTGCCTCCATTTGATGTCAATATTATTTAATATTATTCAATCATTGAATGCAGATTATTTAATAAAGTTTTCTTTATAATCATATTTCTTAGCATTAGTAGGAGATAACAGTAGTGTTTGTGAAAAAAAAGCCTTCAATACTGCATTTTATTCTGCTGAGTTATATACTTAAAAATCTACAAATAATAACAGAGATGGATCTTGCCTTTCACTTAGGTGTGTGGCCCTTTTTTGCCCTCTGTTGAAAAAAAATCTAAGACCTTTCTTTTCTCTTCTCATGTTTTTGTCAAAGATACCCTTGATGTTCATGTAATGGGTGTTTGGAACAACCATTCACAATTCATGTTATACCTCTCACATGGATTAAATCTTTGATCTGGCTCACTTGCTCCAGTCTTCCCTCACATTGACAGGTATAGATTCCCAGAGATTTACTACCGTGTAGTTTCACTCAAATTTTCTTAGTTGTTAGGGGTAATAGTATTATGGAGGAATATACTCTAACTCTTGAGTACTCATTGATGTACTTCCATTTATAGAAAACCAGCTACTCAAAATAATGACACTTTTTATCTTAAACATGATTATTTCCCTCACAATAAGGCAAAATAAATATCGACACAGATATGGATAAATTAAAGCAAATGCAATAAAATCATCACAATCCACACATAAAACTGTGCCACATTCTCCCACTGATGCACTTAATATCTGTGGGTGAGAGTGGGCACACACAGAAAGTTGCCAAGGAAGCACATAAATAAGGAGAACTTGTGTTCTCCAGGTAACTCACAACCCTGGCACTGGCACCATTCATGTTGTCTTTCTGTGTCAGAAATTGTCCATAAAATTTCCTTGATAATGTAGCTTCTTTGTTGAATAGATACTTCCCTCATTGAGCAGAGTTGATCTCTGCTTTGCTTGGCCAGCACCTTTCTAGAGAAAACATCCCAGCTGAACTAGTCACCCTGCTGGGTGACTTCTTAAATCTTAGGTATTTCTCTGCTTAACTGGGCCCCTTTAATAGCAGTTGTATAAATTACTTTAAGCCTCAGGCTTAGCTGCTGCTGCTATGAAATCTATTCTTTCATCTTTCTCTCTTATTTTCTGGGTTCAGATTCTGGGCCTGTTCTACTAATGATTCTATCTTGTCTTGTGGTTATTAACCCAGTTCTCATCTTCTGCCCATAATCAGATATTACCCTGATTATCAGAGAACAATTCTCCTGTGCCTGTTGTTCTGTTATACTATGGTTTATTCCATTCAAAATAAAATAAGGCGAGTGGTGTGCAAGTATATACTATCATATTTTCAGACAATGCTTTGATCAGTTAAGCTGATTTCCCCCTCTTTTAAAAATGCTTACAAAAAACATTAGACATATGGAATGGTGTGGGGGAGAGAGGGAGGGATATACTAGAGAATATGATGACGTAAAAAAAGACGTTAATGAAAGTATGTTAAAAATGAAATAATCAACTGCCTTAGAACTTTGTGTCAGAGTAGCTTTTTCTTTTAGAACTCTGAATAAAGTAGACCTAACAACAAATGGCACCATATGAAAGAGCACTACCTCAAAAGGACAATATCTTTTGTATATTTAAGTCATTTCTAAAAATTATCTATAGAAATGGAAAAAAAAAACCCAGCCTTATGAGATAGTACTTGCTGATGTCTTCTATATTTGTTTTTTGGAAATGCACTATTTTTTGTTTTTTGTATTTTTCTTTTCCTGTTATTTTTAGAATAATGAAAATGGACCTATTCTAGAAGCGATTTTAAAGGGATTTAAAGATTTCTTCTGTATGTATTTGGTTATTGAAAGGGGAGAGGAGAGCGGGTTGGGTTGTATTTGAGAAATTGTTCAGCCCTTTGAAGCAGATTCTTGAGATCCAGTCCCATCCTTTTTAACATTAGTATTCAAGAGGTAAATGATGAGTTTAAGTAATAAGGTGCAGCATATTACTAAAAGTGACTTCCATATAATGATGATGCCAATGGCTTTCATTTGTGAAAATCTTTTTTTAAAAAAGAGTATTTATTTATTTTTAGTTTTAAACATTCGTTTCCACAAGATTTTGAGTTTAAATTTTTTTCTTCCTGTATTTCCTCTATCCCCACCCCAAAATAGCAAGCCATGAATACCCCTTCCCCCAATCTGTTCTCTCTTATATCCTCTCCCATCACCCCCTAACTTTCTAGTAGGGCAAGATGGGTTTCTATACCCCAATAGCTGTATATCTTATTTCCCATTTGCATGTAAAAAAACAATTTTTAAACATTTGTTTTTAACACTTTTGAATTCCAGATTTTTTTCCCTTCTTCCTTCCTCACCCACCCCCACTGGAAAGATAAGCAATTCAGTATAGGTTGTACATGTATAGTTACCCAAATCATTTCCATAGTAGTAATATTGTGAAAGACTAATTATATTTCCCTCCATCCTATCCTGTCCCCCACTTATTCAATTTTCTCCTTTGACCCTATCCCTTTTCAAAAATGTTTGCTTCTAACTACCCTCTGCCCCAATCTGCCCTCCCTTCTACCATCCCCCACCTTATCCCCTACCCCCCTATTTTCCTGTAGGCTAAGATATCCAATTGAGAGTGTATGTTATTCCCTCCTTAAGCCAAATTCAGTGAGAGTAAGGTTGACCCATTCCCTTTCACCTTCCTGCTATTTCCCTCCATTGTAACAGTTTTCTCTTGCCTAGTTTACCCTAATCTATCTCCCTTTCTCCTCCCAGTAAATTCTTCTCTCACCTCTTAATTGCATTTTTCATATTCAGTTTACCCTCTATGTATACATGAATGCCCACACTCACATACATATTTATGTACACAACACCCTCCTATACATACATATATATGTATGTATACATATATATTCCCTTCAACTATCCTCATATTGTGAAAAGTCTTATGAGTTATAATTATTGTTTTTCTATGTAGTAATGTAAATGGTTCAACTCTAGTAAGTTCCTTATGATTTCTTTTTTCCTGTTTACCTTCTCATGCTTCTTTTGCTTCTTGAATTTGAAAGTCACATTTTCTGTTCAGCTCTGTTTTTTTCATCAAGAATTCTTGGAAATCCTCTATTTCATTGAATGACCATATTTTCCCCTGAAGTATTGTACTCAGTTTTGCTGGGTGGGCTATTCTTGGTTTTAGTCCTAGTTCCTTTGACCTCTGGAATATCATATTCCAAGCCCTTCAATCCCTTAATGTAGAAGCTGCTAGGTCATGTGTTATCCTGATTGTGTTTCCACAATATTCAAATTGTTTTTTCCTGACTGCTTCTGGTATTTTCTCTTTGACCTGGGAACTCTGGAATTTGGCTATAATATTCTTTTTGAGACCTTTTTCAAGAGGTGATTGGTGAATTCTTTCAATTTCTATTTTTCCCTCTGGTTCTAGACTATTAGGGCGATTTTGCTTGATAATTTCTTGAAATATGGTGTCTAGGCTCTTTTTTTGATCATGGCTTTCAGGTAGTCCAATAATTTAAAATTATCTCTCCTGGATCTATTTTCCAGGTCAGTAGTTTTTCCAGTAAGATATTTCACATTGCCTTCTATTTTTTCCATTTGTTTGGATCTGTTTTATAGTATCTTGATTTCTCATAAAGTCATTAGCTTCCATTTGCTCTAATCTGATTTTGAAGGAGTTATTCTCTTCAGTGAGTTTTTGAAATTCCTTTTCCATCTGGCAAATTTGACTTTTTAAAGCATTCTTCTCCTCATTGGCTCTTTGGGCCTCTTTTCCCTTTTGAGTTAGTCTATTTTTAAGGCATTATTTTCTTCAGTGTATTTTTGGGTCTCCTTTATCAGGCAGTTCACTCTCTTTTCATGATTTTCTTGCATTATTCTCATTTCTCTTCTTCAATTTCTCTTACTTGATTTTAAAAATCCTTCTTGAGCTCCTATATGGCCTGTAAGCAGTTCATATTTTTCTTGGGAACTTTTGATGCAGGAGTTTGACTTTACTCTCTTCCTCTCATTCCATGCCTTGATCCTTTTTATCCCTAAAAAAGGATTCTATGGTCTGTTTGTGCTTCCTCTGCTTGCTCATCTTGCCAGCCAATTACTTAACTTTTGAGCTCTTTGCTCTGCTTCCAGAATGGAGAGAGCTATGTCCCAAGTCACTGGGGTTTTTGTAGCTGCCAGATCTATTAGGAGGCCACCCTCTCAACAGCCCCCACAAGCTCTGGCTCACTGGTGACACACCCCAGGACCACCACCCAAAACCCTGATCCAGATCCAAGCAGGTTGAAGCAAGAGTGATTACACTCTGAATGGTTTCTTCTTCCTGCAGTCTGCAGGCCAACAGCTCTGGAAGTAGCCATACGGCAGTGGCTGCACGGCTGCTGTGCCTCTGGCTGCTTCTCACCCTGGGGACAGGGGCCTGACCATGTTCTTCAGCCACCTAGTTCCAACAGAGTTCTCCACTGACCTTTCACTTTCTCTTTGGCATTTATGGGTTGAGAAGTCTGAAAACCGCCACAGCTACTGATGATTCACTCCCCTGAAATCTGCCCCAGCTGCTGCTAGTTGGGCTACCCTGGGGTTGGAGCCATGTATCTCACACCAGACTGAGCTCAGCTCCCAGCGTGGTGTGATAGACCATTTCTGTCTGCTTTCCGGGCTTCCTTCAGTGGGAGATTTGTTTGTCTTTGTCACTTTGTGGGTTCTGTAGCTCTAAGTTTGTTTACAGACATTTTTTTTACATGTATTAGAGGAGGTAGAAGCTGGAGCCCACACCAAGTTTGTGCTTCTACTCCACCATCTTGACTCTGGCCCTCCTCTCCCCGGAAGGTCTTTATATTATCTTGTTTGCTTCTCATCATAATCCTGTGAGGTAGGTCCTATTGTTTTTCCATTATACACATAAGAAACTGAAGCTCAGAAAAAATCGTAATTTACCCAGGGTCATTTAGCTACTAAGTGTCTTAAGGCAGGATTTGAATCCAAGTCTTCCTGGCTTTTAGTTCAGCTCTTTATACAACACTTCTTCATAAGAAATAGACTTAAGAGATATCATAAAGGAAAAATACAATTAGAAAAAGAGGTAGGATATAGCAAAAGTGAGGGGTAATAGGGTGCCACAGTAATACCCATAAAATGAGAAAAGTTCTAGAGAAATTCTTTTAGTGTGTTGGTGTAGCAGCAAGTACCCCAATATCCCCAGGGTGACTGCCAACACAGGTTCTTGGATCTGCTTTTCAAAAGGAAAGCAACTCAAAATCAGTTAACAAGCTTACTTTAATCAAGCAAACATAGATTACCTAGTTCAGGGGGAAAAGGTCAGCACCCCAAACTTCAAAGTATACAAACAGATCAAATAGACAGGCTTCCAAACTGTCCCAACATTACATACATCAATACCAAGTCACAGTTACCAGAGAGGGAAGCATGAACATCTGGGTTTTCAAAGCCAGGGTCTCTCAACAATGGCTTCCCAGAGTCTCATCTGGTCAAATCACACAACACTTCTCAAAGTGAACCCCAAAGCAAAACCTCCCATCAGGGTTTATATAGCCTTCTCCTGGGTCAGAGAATGTAACCACCCTCTTAACCCACCGCTCAATCTCACAGCATCAAGGTGTGGTCATTCCTGAAAACCGAGCCTCCTACCACAGGCTCCCTGTGACCACATTCAGCCTATTAGGGGGCAGAGTATATTTTCAAATCAAGGAAGGTTCTCAGAATCACTTAAGTCAATCAAAGTCTCTTAAGCCAATCAAAGGGCGTAGGGGCAGGGAAGATCTTCAAATCTGCATTTCCATTACAGTTGGGTAGTCTGTGGAAGATTTTATGGCAGGATATGGACAGCATTTACACAGGATGAGAAGCATGGATGAGTGTTCACTCTGATGAGATCATGATACATTGAAATATTTGGTCAGATAACAGCTATTCTTTGGCATACCTACTTAAGTGCCATTGCAGCACCCTCACAAAGTACATTAGGCAGTGGCCCGGGTTTGGGGTGGTGGTATAGTCCAAATGTGGTTTTGCTACTGTCGTTGATAAAAACAGGTCATTAAAAGACCCTTAACAGACTTATTACATTTTGTTTTGTTGTCCTTCCAGT
This sequence comes from Gymnobelideus leadbeateri, assembly GCA_011680675.1. NCBI lineage: Eukaryota > Metazoa > Chordata > Mammalia > Diprotodontia > Petauridae > Gymnobelideus > Gymnobelideus leadbeateri. The sequence goes on from WOXC01002043.1 coordinate 62,267, forward strand.
TTCATCTACCAGTACTCTGAGAATGGATTTGGCTTAGCTGGTTCTTCTGCCAGGTTTCCTGCAAGTCTGTTTCCTCAACTACTTTTTGCTGTTTGTGAAGCACTGCTGTTTGTGATCTTCTGTCGTCTTCCTCAGTAATGTTTTGCAAATGAACTTGGGCTCTAAACCAGTATTGTCCTTGGCTCCCATTTCTATGTTTGGAAAGGAAATGAAGTATTTGCTGGCTGAGGAAGTTTCTGGGTTCTTTCAGTCTCCTTGTTGTAGTGACTCCTTTTTTGCATTGATTAAACCTCTAAGGGATGGGTATGGACAGCTGAAAGAATGACTTTTTTTCTTTACATTTTTTAGCTTGATGAGACAGGTTCATTAGAGATAGTCAAACTGCATGGAGTATCATTTCATATTCATTTTTTCTTCTAGATGGACATTTCCTTTGACCCTTCCTATAACAATCTGATGAGCTAAAAGGAATGATTAGTATTTCTTGCCAGTTATTTCCTATTTATTTTTTTTTGTTTATTTATTTTCTCTTTTGAGGGGGGAAGGCAGGGCAATTGGGGTTAAGTAACTTGCCCAAGGTCACTTGGCTAGTATTATTTCCTATTTATTAAGACAGTTAATTTTTTTAAAGTTAAACTTTTGGCCTCTTTTTTTGATCCCAAATAATTTTTGGGATATACTCCCATAACACTCCCCTCTGGAAGCTTTCCCATAAACTCTTCATAGTCTTTCTCTACTTCTACATCTTCTGCAATAGAGAAAGTACAAAGCTTCAAGCATTTTATTGTAATCTGCTTAGTCACACTCAGAGTAGAAACTGAAAGGTGAGATAACCAAGTTGTTCACGAAATGATGTTACTTGTTGCCTTGGAGTACATGACCAGTCCAGTCAGCAAGCATTTATTAAGTGCCTACTATGTGTCTGTCATTATGTTGGGGCCTGGGGATACAAATAGAAGTATGACATAGTCTCTGTTCACAAGGAACTTACTTTAGTGGAGGAAACAATAAATGCATGTATCAGTTCATACTGCATAAACATAAAGTGAATAAAAACATATATACATATATGTGTATACATACACCGAGTAGTTGAAAAACAAGGTAGTTTGGGAAGGGAATAGTAATTTGTTATAGTAAGAAGGCTTCATGTAGAAGATTGTCCTTGAGATGTGACTTAAAGGAAGAAAGGGAACAATGAGTGGAGATAAGGAGGGACTGCATTTCAGACATGTGGAAAGGCATGAAGACAGGGAGATAGAGGGATACAGTGTGGAATGAGGAACAGAGAGAAGGTCAGTTTGGTTGGATCACAGAATGAATGAGAGAGAATGATGTCCATGGAGGCTGGAAAGATAACTTGGAGTCAGGATGTAAATAACTTTAAAAGTTAAACAGGGAAGTTTATATTTTAGTCCTAGAGACATTAGGAAGTAACTGAAGTTGATTGAGTAGGAACGTGACATGGTCAGATCTGCACTTCAGGAAAATTACTTTGGCAGCTGTGTGTAGGAGGTACTGGAGTGATGAGAGGCTTGAGGTAGGGAGACCAATTTAGGAGGCTGTTGCAATAATCTAGGTGAGAGGTGATGAGGGCTGGAGGTAGTTGTGTGAGTGAAGAGAAGGAATCTGATTCAAGAGATGTGGAGCCAGCCACATTTGGCATTTGATTGGATATATGGGGTGGGGGAGAGTGAAGAATCAAGGTTAGAGAGTCAGAAGACTGGAAGGATGATGGAACCTTCCACAGAAATAGGAAAGCTTGGAAGAGGAGAGGATCTTGGTAGGGGGAGATAGAATTCAGTTTGGGACATATTGAATGTAAGCTGTTCTTGGGAAATAGTTTGAAATGTCCAATAGACAATTGTTGATATAGGACTAAAGCTCTGGAGAGAAACATTACTCTCTCTTCTGCACTCTGATTAAATCAAATTAGCTTTCTCCCTGCTCCTCACACAAGCATCCATCTTCTGCCTTTGATACTCTGCCTTGACTGTCCCATATGCCTGAAAACCATTCCCTAATTATTTACAACTTATTTTTAGATAAATGCCTTTTTAAAAGATATATCTCCAGAACGATTTTTTATTGCATTAAGACTTTCTTGAGTTAATCAATTGCTAGTGCTTTCCCAATCTACCTTGTATGTAATTACTATGTATCTGGACTATGTATCTACAACTCACCAGAATAGAGATTAATCCATGGGAACTGAAGAGATGTAGAGAGAGGGAAAGGATAGTGAAAGGAAGAGGGAGAGACAGAGACACACAGAAAACAAGAACACTTCTGGTAACACCCATAGTTAGGGGGTGTGATATGGATGAGGAGCTAGCAACAGAAGCCTGAGGAGTGGTCAGACTAGTAGGAGGAGAACCAGAAGAGAGGGAATATTATCATGAAAATGAAAACACAGAAAGGAGAAAGTATCAAAAAAGAGAGGGTGGTCAAAAGCGGCATGTAGGTCAAATAGAATATGTAGTGAGAAAAGGCCATCCGATCTGGCTATTTAAAGATTATTTATAACTTAAGAGAGAACAGTTTTAGTTGAGTGATGGTCAGAAGGGCATCTAGGTATCACAGTGGATAGAGTGCTGGGCCTGGAGTCAAGAAGACTCATCTTCCTAAGTTCAAATCTGGCCTTAGACACTTACTAGCTGTGTAATCCTGGGCTGGTTGGTCACTTAACCCTGTTTGTTTTAGTTTCCCCATCTGTAAAGTGAGCTGAAGAAGGAAATGGCAAACCATTCTAGTATTTTTGCCAAGAAAACACCAAATGGGGTCCCAAAGAGTTGGACATGACTGAAAACAGCTGAACAACTGGTGGTCAGAAGCCAGACTGCAAAGGACTGAGAAAAGCTTTTTTAAGGAGTTTGATGAGAAGGGGAGGAGAAATATAGGATGATAGCTTGAGAGTATGGTAATATGGTCTAGTAAAGGATTTTTAAAGAAGAGGGAGACTTGGGCGTCTTTGAAGGCAGTAGGGAAAAATCCAGTCGATGGGGAGAGGTTGAAGATTTGGAGGGGGGATGATTGGGGATGCAATGTGCTGGAGAAAATGGTAGGGAATGGTATCAAATGTACATGTAGAGTGATTGTCTTTGGTAAGAAGAAGGGTCACCTCTTTGTGGAGGCAATGAGGAAAGAGTGGGAGATGACATAAGGAGGTTTTGAGATGAAGAAAAGGGGAGAATTGGAACCTCACAGTGAATGGCTTACAGTTTTCTCATTAGAGAAAGGCAGCATCCTCAGCTGAAAGCGAGTGGAGAGGAAGGATTATGAGAGGCTTGAGAATAAAAAAATTGGAATAGATTCTATGAGAAATAAGATTAATAATAAATTAGGGAAGAATAAAAGGACTGTCTTGCCATAGTGAGAGCTTGGATGGAGTTGGTAACATGAATTTGTTACTCAGGAGGGTTGTGAGACTTCCTCCAGATATGTTTATCAATCACTCTACCACTGCCAACTACTTCAGTAGACTTTTTGAGGAGAATATGTAAATCCTCCTTTAATTTAGCTGCAATGTTATGGTCTCTGATTTCATTTATGGTAAGAATGTCAATATGGATGTCATTCAGTTTTTCCAGGAATGTGTATGCGAATCACTGATGCTAGGACAAAGGTCTCACCTTAAGAATACAAATAATAATGTTTGTAGATGATCCAAGAACCATATGACTCTTACTAATTTTGCCTGTGAAAGTCAAAAAGGACAAAGACCATTTTATGTTTTTTTTTTATTTTAATTTAATTTAATTTAAATTTTTTTAATTTTAATTTAATTTAAATTTAAATTTAATTTTTAATTAATTTAATTAATGGGTCACCTCAGCCAAAAATAAATTCTGACCTGATAATACAATACTCTAATTATGAACTTCCCGTAATTTACTTAAGCAAGCCTCAGTTATTAGATATATAGTCTATGACTAGGCTTGTGTCTGAAACCTTTCTAGCTTACTAGAACCTACAACTCTTGGCTTTTGCTGTTATTGCCTTTGAAAACTGAGGGACAGAGTTGTCAAGAAAGTATTGGAAGACTTGTGAAGTGTTATTATGTTAACCTGGTATCTTTCTTGCATTCTGTTTACATCTAGTATCTTTGAATTAGGCTCTTTATAGATTCCTTGGGTTTCATCTTGCTCTTCCGAACACATTATTCCATTATCTTCTGCAATTCCTGGTGGGTGCAAGTTAGACTTGAATTATTTGAATTTCCTTTCCATTATATTTGAAGAACTTTCCCCCGCTCACCTGCAGAATTTATTTTCAGTGCAGTTATTCAGTTTAACGGTTGTCTTTAAATTTGTACCATATGGATTTTTTCTGGAGGTGACCTGTGAATTCTTTTGATTGGTACTTTGTTTTCTATGGTCAAAAATTCTGGGCAATTTTCTTGTATTCCTTTTTGGCTTATAGTTGTTCTTGTTGTGTTTTGCTTGTCTTCTGAGATCCCTATAATCCTAACAGTGACTTTCTGCATTCTGCTTATGAGATCAATATATTTTGGAGATCATACTTTCTTTTAATGTTACTGCTTCTCTTTTTCCTGGCTATCCTTCTTTTCCATGTATTTGTATTCCTAATCATTTATTCTCTATTTTGTTTCTTAGGTGAGAGTTGAAGTATTCAAAGTATTCAAGTGGATTCAAAATTTTCTGTTTTGTCTATTACTTCTGTTGCTCAGGCCATAAATTCTGTTCTCACAATTCTTATTTTTCCTTTAAATCATTCAAGAATATCCTGCTGTGGTTCAGTCCTGTTTTGGGAATCAACAATTTGCTACCTTATCAGATGCTGATTCATTTTTCTTTGCCTTGCAATATTTATTCATAGATGTTTGGACTTGTTTTATGTGATTTGGAGGCCATAATATATTCCCTTCTATTATTAATATCTTCTGTTTTTATTATTTATATGCTTATGGTCAAGTTCTTCAGTTGAGTTTTCTTCCTTCTGAGATCTTTGGTAATTTTAATCTTTACTTCTTCTTCTTATATTCCCCTATCACTCACTTTTTAACAACACCTTTGCCATCATTTTCTTATATTCCATGATACTTCACCTTTGATGGTAGTTTCTTTAGGGACTCAGAGCTGTTTTAACCTCCTCCCACATTGGGCAGTTCATGGTTTGCCAGTCTTGGTCTCTGCCCCAAGTGATTTCTGGAGGGCCAGAACTGACCCCAGACAGATACTGGTCTCTTCCTCAGGCTTAGTAGAGTGACACACAGCTACATGCACATGTTCTGCCCCAGTTCCAGTTCCTCCTTAGTTCTCTGGTTAAATTGTGTTGCAGCACAAAGTGCTGTGCTGCTATCCTAGCTTGAGCAAGCTTCTCCCTTTTGGATTTCCAAAGCAGTAGGTTGAGGGGAGATGGTATACAGTTGAGTTCTTTTGAAAACCCAGGAGTCCCCTCATATAGCCCTGTTGCCAGATTGTGTTGGGCAGTGGGAATAGTGGTGCTAAGTGAGTATGTTAGGGGTTAGCAAGTAGTCTTCTCTGTTGTTAGTTCTGAATTATTACCTTATTTGGGTTCTTGGTGTCTTAGACCACAGAGATGTGGTTGGAAATTCAGTTTTTCCCTATCATCCAGACTTCAGTCTTTGAAAAGATTTATGATTTCATTGGTCTATGTATTTCCAGAAATGCAGGCCTTAATCTTTTCACACTTAGTACCCTGCTTTGTGACTTAGTTTAGCCCCCAAAATACATCATCCAGTGGCCAGTCTTCCAGTGATAATTTTCAAACTTAGCTGGGATAGTCCATTGTTGACTGAGTAGTAGTACAATGATCTATTACTAAGCCCGTACTTAAGGCCTTAAAGAATTGTACATTTCATTCCAGAACTTGCTTTCTATTGATAATACTCTTTGAGAAACCATGGCCACTTCTGTGCTATGATGAGACAGCAGAGTATATCAACAGCGGTGTTCTTAATTATAATAAGACAAAGAGCTATTTGGCAGATGGTCAGAAGGAGTTGATTATGCTTTCATACTTAGAGGGTCAGATGTGATACCTGATGCTGGGGACTCAGGAATGTTTTCAGCAATGCACTTTGTTCTATTCTGCTTATTCTCCCCCCTGAGCCATATACTAGTAAATCCTTTCATGATGTTCTTCAGAGAAATATCTCTTTCCTTACAATGAAGCCATAAGGACAGCAAGGTGTTAACAGAAAGATTATTGGATTTAGAATCAGGATCAGGGTTCATATCCAGCCCTGCCACTTGATATCTGTGTGACCATGGGCAGATTTACTTTAACAGCTCTAGGGCTCAGTTTCCTCACTTTAAAAATGAAGTTTTTTAGAGTGATGGGGCTAGAGTGCAGGTGGTTGGGGATTCATTGGATTGTGGGGAAGTAGAGGCATTATATGGACTCATTTTGCTGAGAAGTTTGGTCATAAAAGGGAGGGGAGAGAAGATGGTAGCCCATTTGGTTGGAAGAGCCAAAGAACATTGTTTTGTTTTATAATGAGGGAGACCTAAGCATGTTTGCAGGCAGATGGGAAGAAACCAGTAGAAGGGAAAAGACTGAAGATGTGTGGGAGAGAAGAGATGATTGATGAAGTAAGGTCTTTAGGAGCCTGGAGGGAATGGGGATCAAAGGGCACACAGATGGGGTTATCCACATTGGTAAGGGTATGGCTAGGTCTTCCTTGGAGACAAGAAAAATAACGCTGGTTTTCACTGACACCCATTGGAGTAACTTTTAGAACCTTTTTAACAGATCTGTCTACTAGCACTCTCTCACAGCAGCTGATAGGGTTTTCCTTTAACTATATCTGCTTAATCATTCTGATTTGAAAAACAACAAAAACATCCTCTCCACCCCTAATCAAATTTAAACTCTTTTGCTGGCATTTAAATACTCCTTCACCTGAAAACTGGTGCTACTCTAGATTCTGGCTTTTATCACATATGAAACTAGGTTAGTCTTATTCCCACAGGATGGCGTGTACTTTTCTGCATCTGTAATTTTCCTCACATTTCTCTATCTAGAATGCCCTTCTACCTCTCCTTTACCTGGTAAATTCCCATCCATCCTTTAAAGCTCAGCAAAAATACCTTCTTGTCTGGTCCTCCATATGCCTTTCCCATGAATCTTGCAGCATATGTATTTTTTTAGAGGAAAAAAAAGATGATTAATATATTTTCCTTCTGTAAAACCTCAATTTCCTTTTCTTTTTTTCTGTGTATATTTTTTCAGAATTTATTTATTTTTAGTTTCCAACATTCATTTCCACAGGATTTTGAGTTCCAAATTTTCTCCCCAACACTCATCTACCTCCCACCCCAAGATGGCAAGCATATTGATTATTCCTTCCCCTAGTCTGTCTTCTCATATCTCCCCCCATCCTTCTCCTCCCCGCTTTCTCCCTTAGTTTCTTGTAGGGCAAGATGGATTTCTATACCCCATTGCCTGTATATCTTATTTCCCAGGTATGCAGCATGTATTTTGCTTCTCTCTAACACATTTATTATGCAATGCGATTATTTCGTTATCTAGGTTTATATTTTATCTTTCTACTAGCTTGTAAATACCATGAAAGCTTGCTACTCAGGCATTGTTTTCTGTATACAGTAGAAATTTAACAAATATGCATGGAATTTATAATAGGAGGCAGTCATCATGTAGTGGAAAGAATAGGTTATATCATTTGCTACCTCTCTGGCTTTGGCCAAGTCACTTAATCTCTCTGGGTCTCAGTTTCCTTATCTTCAAGATAATGGGTTGGATTAGTTGATCTTCAAGATCCCTTCCAGTTCTAAATCTATGATCTGATCCTATGAAGGAAGAGAAAATGGTTAAAAATGACAGGAAGGTTTGAGCTCATTATATGGCTTTGATCTCATCTCACTAAGGAAGGAGGGAAAATAATCTGCTATTTAGCAAGTGTGGAACGTATAGTCATGGCTGGAAGCTAAAAGGAAAAACAAGAAGTTGGAAATAGTTATTTTGAGAGGAGAATTATAAGAATCTTATAAAACCATTGTTGAGCAGTAATAGAGTCTCAGCTGTGGCTATGTAGCATATATTTAGAATGAATGGAATCAGTTCCATAAACAGATTTTCTCCAAAGGCTCTCAATAGTCTGGTAGTAGAATTGGTGAAAAATCAGACTGTGAGATTTATTCAAGATTGAGGATTAGCAGGAAGGTCATTGTAGCTGTAAATATCAGCCCCATTGAGGTGATGACTTGTAAGGCTAAGAATGAATATAGGGACAAATGAATCCTGAGTGAAAATGTTAGATTGGGAGAATAGGGAGAACGAGAATAAAGAGTAGGTTTCATGTAAGCCATGGGAGTTAAGAGTGGTAGAAGAAGGGGCAAGTGATAGACATGGAGTAGAATATTGGGGCTTAGAATTTTGGAAGGCTTAGTACAGTGGAAAGGGCATTGGCTCTTAGATAGAGGACCTGAGTTCAGATCTTGCCTTTGACACTTACAACCTTAACATCCTGGGCTTCAGTTCTTCATCTGTAAAATAAGGGGGTTGGACTACATAGCCTCTGAAATACTTTCTACCTTTAGGTGTATGATTGTGTGATCCTTTGATCTAATTCCTGCTGATATCAAGGCCTAAAGAGTAGTCATGCTGGTGTTTGCTGATTTAGAGTGGAGAAGAAATTTTCAGGAGATAGAGAGGTAGAGGAAACAGAGAGGTGTTAGAGGAGTCAACAACTTGAATAGTGAAGTCTCTGAGATCATAGCAGGGGGTAGGGTGAAGAGGAAGAGGCTACAGAAAAAGGGGAAATAATTGGTATGTTAATTACAGACCTGTTTATTGCCTTGATTACAATTGCTGATTACATCTGTCCTTGGGTAGCTTCAGCTCAGGGAAATACAAAGAAATTCAAACACATACACTTGTCAGGCTCTGAAGGAAATGAAAAATTTGTTTTAGAGTTGAACAAATATGAGGATAGAGATACCAAAAAATCCTAATTAAAAATTTTGCAGATCCAGACTTGCCTGCTAAGACTGTAGTGTTGGTTTTATTTTTTAGTTTTTTAGCATCGATTAGTGTGCATGTGTGTATATTTGTACAGTGGTCCAGTGGAAAGAAAAATGGATTTGGAGCAAGAATATCTGTGTTCAAGTCTCATTTCTGCTGTTTGGTCCTTTAGGCAAGTCACTTAACTTCTCTGGAAAGAGGAAAGCCTCTTTACTCATCTGTAAAATGAAGGGGTTATAATAAATAGCCTCTAAGGTCCTTTCTGGTACTAATTCGCTAATCCTCTGATCTATGAAAACACACTTATAGGACAATTCATTAAAATGTATGCAAATTTGAACATTGATATGACATTTGCAAAATGTAGATAGAAATGCAATAATTTATACTTTAGTGTGATAATTACTCCAAGTTGGCAGTAGTAGTGTCAGATGATAGCATTGATTGAAATATTGTTTTTTATTAAAGGATAAATTCATATGTAGAAATTCAGAATGCAGAACTAGTCTAGCATTTTGGCATTTTTAAAGGCCTTCACAATCTGGCTCCAATCTGCCCCTTCACATGCTTGACATTCCAGCCAAACTGGACTCCTAGCTGTTCCCTGCAATCAACATATGGCTTCCTACCTCTGTTTTCCACATGCTTGGAATACATCATCTCTTCATTATTGCTATTCAGAATCCCTCTCTTCCTTTAAGACTAAGTTCAGGTGCCATCTCTACCTCTTCTATGAATTCTTCCCTAATGCTGCCAAAATGAAGGTATCCTGTCCCTCAGAATTATTTAGAGCACTTTATCCAGATTTTCCATTCCTTCCCCTATATTTCCCTATTTTGTATCATATTTTTCATGTACATGTTAGCATTTTACCTCTCCATCCCAAGTAGATTATAAGCTTTTTGAGGGCAGAGACTATTCTGTTATTTTATTAATGAGTCAACAGTGTGACATGGTACCTAGAAAACTAATATGGTTCAGCACTCATTAAAGGACTAAAAAGGTGAAAGTCCTACTTTACTCTGCCCTGGTCAGAACCCATCTGGAGTACTGTGTTTATTTCTTGGTGCTTCATTTTAATGTAAGGTACCATTCCTTTTGTAAATAAACAGTTTTGTGGTTGAAAGGGGCAGAAAAAAAAGAAATTTTGTATTGCGAAAAAGAATTCATTTGGACCCATACTGTCTGTTCCAGTCAGTATTAATCAATTTGATATGAATTTATAGGGGTATTGATTATAAGCCCCAGAACTGTGAGCTGTAGATTGTGAGATCACTTGCTTAATAGGAAGTTAATGAGAGGCCCTCCTCCACCCTTGTTTTCCTTGTTGTGGTTTCCTACATGGAAAGTCTTTCAATTTATTCTTGTATCTCCAGACCATTCCCTTTTGTCCAACACAAGCAGGTGATCATCCTATGATCCCTTAGTTGGTGGAGATGCCCCATGCTTCACCCAATCTGTGACCCCCTCCCCCAGTACTTCATTTGTGGCCCTCAAGAGCAAAGTCTGTCAACCAATGAGATTCTGTATTTTACCATGTCTCTTTTGCATATTTGGCTATCAAATCCTATAAAAACAAGGTCTAAGAAAAAGGGGGCAGCTCGGATCATGAGGAAGTTCTGGGGTCCACTTCACTGGAGAGGACCATGGACCCTTTAATAAAGTGCTACTGGCTCAGAACTCTGCCTCATTCTCTTTTATTGTAGGTTGGACAGTTTTAATCCCACAGTATAAAGGAAAGGGATGAAAAAAACTTGTGAAAGCTTTAAGGTATTGCTTCTTTTGCACATGAACAATTTGGTTGCTGAAAGTGGTAGTAAAAAGGAAAAAAAAAACTTGTGTGTTAAAACCTGATAAAATCCACTTGAGAAGGAACACTTTCTGAAAAAAAAAATGTACTGAGAGGACCTTTGTGAGGGCAGAGAAATAACTAAAAATGAAGGGCATTGTGGTCCTCTAGTTTATTTGCATATGACTTTTTTTTTTTAAGCACTTGGCAGTTTCATTGACAGAGAACTGGACCTAGAGTCAGGAGGGTTCAAATCCTTTCACAGATACTTATTCCCTCTGTGCCTGTGGTCAAGTCTCTTACCCTCTCTTGGCCTCAGTTTTTTCATATTTAAAGTAAGAATTATAATAGTATTAACCATGCAGGATTGTTGTGCGGATCAAATGAGGGAAACATAAAATCTTTTGCAAACCTTAAAGTGTTATATAAATGCAAAGAAAAAAAGGGAAGAGCAGAAGGAGAAGAAGTAGTAGTAGTAGTAGTGGTGGTGGTGGTGGTAAAAAAAATTATAAATCAAATAACTCCCCCCAGAACAAGGTTACCCAGTAAAACCCTCAGGGAATTTAATTTTTAGCCACATGGCTAATCTGTCAGTATAAGGGCAGGCTTGGGGTGAGTGAGTCATTTTGTAGTGTGTGGGTAGTAGGGAGGACATTGGAGATCATTCAGAGGAACATGATCAAGATGGTGAAGGGCCTTGAAAATGTGAAGTTCAAGGAACTAGGAATATTTTAGTTTGGAGAAGACTTGGGGTAAAGACATTGATGAACCATCTTCAAGTATTTGAAGGGCTACATAGAAGAAGAAGGCAATTTGTTCAAGAGGACAGAACTAGAAATCATGTTTGAAAGATTTATAAATTTAGAAAATGAGGCAAATTTAGAATTAGCTGTATGTGTACATATTCATTTCATTCAACAAGTTCTAGATTTTCTGCTCCTGATTCACTAAAATAGTAATTCACAACTCACATATGTATACCTTTAATAGTCAGTGGACATAATTCAAAACAAAGACATATAATTGAAATGGCAAAATAAAGTTCTGGTGTCAGGGTGGCAAGGTAAGGCAGAAACCTCCCCAGAGCCATCCAAAATTCCCTTCCAGACAACTTTACTACAATGCCTGAGATAAAATAGCAAAAAATGTAAAAAAAAAATCACTGAAGAAAACAACTCCTTTTTAAAGAAGAACTGGCCAAATGCAAAAGGAACTAGAAAAGATCACTGAAGAAAATAGTACCTTAAAAGAATTGGGCAAGTGGAAGCTATTGACTCCATGAGACATGATGAAATGATAAAAACAAAATCAAAAGAATTAAAAACTAGAAGAAAACGTGAAATTTCTCATTGGATAAACAGCTGACCTGGAAAACAAATCAAGGAGAGACAATTTAAGAATTATTGGATTACCTGGAAGCCATGATCAAAAAAAGAACATGGACAGTATATTTCAAGAAATTATCAAGGAAAACTGCCCTTATATCTTAGAACCAGAGGACAAGATAGAAACTGAAAGAATCCACTGATCATCTCCTGAAAGAGATACCAAAATGAAAACTCCCAGGAACATTATAGCTAAATTTCAGAACTCTCAGGTCAAGGATAAAATACCGTAAGCTTCTAGGGGGGAACAAACCTCAATAACAATTCAGTTATCAAGGAGTCACAATCAAGATTATACAGAATCTAGCAGCTTCTACATTAAAAGATCAGAGGGCTTGGAATATGATATTCTGGGAGGCAAAGAAGCTCACAACCAAGAATCACTTATTCAACAAAACTAAGTAAATTCCTTCAGGGGAAAAAATAGGTATTTGATAAAATAGAGAACTTTCAAACATTCCTAATTCAAAGACCAGAACTGAATAAAAATTTTGATCTTCAAATACAATACTCAAGAAAGGAAGCATAAAAAATTAAACAGAAAAGAGAAAACAATTTTAGCAAGGAGTTACAGCAATATATCACAATAATCATACACTATGACCAGGTGGAATTTATACTAGAAATGCAGGGCTGGTTCAATATTAGGAAAACTATCAGCATAATTGGCCACATCAGTAACAAAACCAACAGAAATCATATGATTATGTGATTATCTACTTAACAGTAGATAAAGGAAAAACTTTTGACATAATACAAACCAATTCCTATTAAAAACACTAGAGAGCATAGGAATAAATGTAGATTCCCTTTAAAATGTTAAGTAATTTTTATCTAAAATCATCAGCAATCATTATCTGTAATGGGGATAAGCTAGAAGCCTTCCTTAGAAGATCAGGAGTGAAGAAGGCCCATTATCACCTCTGTTATTCATCATTGTACTAGAAATGTTAACAATAAGAGAAGAAAAAGAATTTGAATGAATTAGAATAGGCATCGAGGAAACAAAACTTTCATTTTGTTGTGGATGATATGAGCGAATCAAGTAAAAAAAAAAACTAGTTGAAATAACTTTAGTAGTTGCAGGATATAAAAGAAACCTACATACATCTTCAGCATTTCTGAATAACCAACAAAGCCCAGCAGCAAGAAATCGAAAGAGAAATTCCATTTAAAATAACTAGAAAATATAAAATACTTGAGCGTCTACCTGCCAAGGCAACCCAGGAGCTGTATGAACACAATTTCAAAACACTTTTCACACAAAGTCAGATATAAACAATTGGAAAAATATTAATTGCTCATGGGTAGGCCAAGCCAATATAATAAAAATGACAATTCTGCTGAAATTAATCTATTCAATGCCATACCAATCAAATTACCAAAAAAAATTTTTTATACAACTAGAAAAAATAACAAAATTTATCTAGAAGGACAAAAGGTCAATATCAAGGAAATCGGTGGGAAAAAATGTAAAGGAAGGTAACGAAGCCATATTAGATCTCAAATAAAGTGGTAATCAGGGACATAATACGTATCTAGTATATCTAGTGTTTGATAAACCCAAATATACAAGCTTTGGGGACAAAAAAAACCCAATTTGACAAAATCTGCTCGGAAATTGGAAAACAGCATGGCAGAAACTAGGTATAGACCAATATCTTACACTGTATACCAAGATAATGTCAAAATGAGCACGTGATTTACACATAAAGGGTTATACCATAAGCAAATTAGAGCATGGAATAGTTAACCTCTTATATATATGGATAAAGGAAGAATTTATGACCAAATAAGAGATAGTATTACAAGATGTAAAGTGTATAATTTTGATTATGTACAATTATAAAGGTTTTGCACAAATAAAACCAATGAAACCAAAATTAGAAAGAAAGCAGAAAACTGGGGGAAAATTTTTTTACAGCAAACATCTCTGATAAAGGTCTTACTTTTTTAAATATATAGAGAACTGAAGTCAAATTCATAAGAATACAAGTAATTTCCCCAATTGATAAATGGTCAGAAAATTTGAACAGTTTTCAGAAGAAGAAATCAAAGCTATCTATAGTCATATGAAAAAATGCTATAAATCATTATTGATTAGAAAAATACAAATTACAACTCTTAGGTGCCACTTTACACATATCAGATTGGCAAATATGAAAAAAGGAAAATTATAAATTTTGAAGATGTGGGAAAACTGGGAGACTAATGCACTGTTGGTGGAGTTGTGAACTGACTCAATTTTGGAGTACAATTTGGAACTAAGACTATGTATACCCTTGGACCCAGCAATACCACTATTAGATCTGTATCCCAAAGAAATTAAAAAGGGTGTGTGTGTGTGTGTGTGTGTGTGTGTGTGTGTGTGTAGAACCTAATTTATACACAAATATTTATAGCAACTCTTTTTGTAGTGGCTAAGAATCAGAAATTATGTATATACCACAATTGGATTGTGGTATATACCAAGTTGTGGTATATCATTTTAATGACATTATTGTGTTATAAGAAATAACCAGCAGGGTCATTTTTGAAAAATCTGGAAAGACTTATATGAATTGTTGAGGAGTGAAGTATCAGAACCAGGTGAATGTTGTACATAGTAGCAGCAATACTGTATGATCCATGAATAACTTAGCTATTCTCAGCAATACAATGATCCAAGATAATTCCAAAGGATACATGGTAAAAAATACTATCTACCTCCAGTGAAAGAACTGATGGTGTCTGAATACAGACTATAGCATACTATTCACTATTCTTTTTTGTTTTGTTCGAATTTTCTTCCACAAAATGACTAATATGGAAATGTTTTACATGATTGCATGTATAACCTATATCAGATTGCTGTCTCAGGGAGGAGAGATATGTAATTGGGGAAAAATAAAATATCTTTAAAAAATAAGAAAATAAGAAAGTAGCAGTAAAACATTGCCCCATAAACGTGAGACATGTTCTTTCACAAAAGTTACAGTGGAAAAATGGGCACACACATACAGAATCCATGTAGCCAGGACACAGACATCAAAGGGCATCTCATACGTAGGAAGTTTCAGAGTCACTAATGTCTTTTCTTGCCCCCTACTTGTCCCTGCCAGAGACTTACCTTCTGCCAGATACTGTTCTGCTGGACTGAGGTCTCTGCTGGGCACATAGTTTTTATTAGGCGTGATAAGATGATTAGTCTTTACTGATTGCTGCCAAGCCCAGCATGTGGTTGTGCAGCTTTTCTCTCTTTCCAAGGTTTGACTATAGGGCTGTCTCTTCCTTATGAGAAGAATGGGTTCTGCTGTGCTTTTTAAAATTCAAAGCAAAGGTCTTTTTTATAATTCTTTTAGAAAATCATCTGCCATTGCCTATGGAACCAATAACAACTCTCCCTAGACAAAACCATTGTTAGGTTTGTTTGTGTGGTTTTTTTTCTTCCTTTATGGAGTGACCTGTCCCTTTCAAAAATTTTGGCTAGAAGGCCTTACTTAGTCTCCAATGCAGGGTCTTACCAACTAGCTAATGCTTTAGGCTTAATCTTTTCTTTGCACTGAACTTTCTGGTTCTTAGGCTTGGGTTTCTGTTGGTAACCTCACAATAATTTCCATTGCCTTCCTTGTGCTCTTTAATTTTAATCTTCTAACACTAGTCAAAGGGTGAGTCAAAACATCCTCATTTGACTAGAGGCCTTGACTAGATGCAAACACTTTTTTGATTGAATTATATAACTGGAACTGAGTGTGATCAGAACATTCTTAAATCAATCAAAACCATTATACAAGATACTGAGTCACACTCTAAATGCTTTGTGTAAAAGGGAAGAGCTGTCTCAGAATTGGGGAAGAAGAACAGCTCTGAGAATCTGGATTTGAGAACTAGGAGTAAGCATGTAGCAAAGGGAGAACAGAGCTTTGAGGAGGGAGCTATCAGGGAGAGCTCTTGCCTCCACAGGCATTGTAGAAAGGAGACTCCAGGCTGAGAGAAATCCTCAGAAGAAGACTGACTTTTCCCCCAACTTTACTTCCTCATTCTTGTCTATCTATGAATACTATAATATAATCAAAAAAAGTGAATTTTGCCTCAACCATTGTAAAACCAAGTATGAGCAGCTTTCCAGAGGACTGCTACCGTGAACAGCTTCAAGGTTCTGATTACATAGTATAGTGACCTTTCTATTTATTCAAGCAGTAAATTAAGCAAAACATTCACAGAAATCAAAGTGTAGCATGCATAATGTTATGACATAACTATGTGGCCATTTTAGTGATAAGTTTTCACCAAAGTGGCCCCATAGTTTTAAACAAAGTACACTCATTTAGCAAGTCCTTAATTCAATCATCCTTAAGGAGGCAAGCCTCCTTAATAGACACAAAGTACAAAGGTCAAGGTTCTCCACCCATGGGCACATTGGCTTAATCTCTCAGTCAAAAAGTCTTCTTTCTTCTTAATTGGGGATTAATTTCCAATTATCCTTAATTCAATCATCCTGAAAAGGTACAGGATGGAGAGTACAAAGTCCTCCACCCCTAGGCCACAGTAAATCATGATCTTCTCAGTTTGCATTAAATACCCAAGGAGAGGTTTTTTTCACCTTGACTTGAGGCAGGCTCTCAGCTTCCATGGTTCCTCTTCCATGGTCCCAGCTCCTGCCTGAATCTACCCAACTGTCACCTGAGTTCAAAGGCAGATAGCTCTCAGTTCCTTCTCCAGCTCCTTGTGTAGTTAGTGTTCCATATTGAAGCTCACAGTGTCTATTCCACCTCAAGTCCTTCACAGTTTCTGTGTTCCTGGAAAGACAAAGCTTACCAAAGCCATAATAACATTCATATACATTGCCAGCACCATCATCTATTCACTTTCTCCCTGTGAAATCAACATAGACCCAACAAAAAAGTCTGAGAAATCAACACAAACCATCAGTATAGTCCCAGGACCTCTGAAAACATCAGCAAGACCCTTCTCCAGGCTTTCTGTAAACATACAACAAGAAAATCCTCTTTCAGGGTCACTGAACCTTACAGTTCCAGGGCTTCTGTAACAATAGCAACATTCTCTATCAGTAGACAAATCTGACAAAGTAACATCAAAACAAAGTATAGCCACCATAGCCATACTTCCTCCCAGTTCTCCTGTCTTCTCATTTCTTGGTTCTTCTCAATTCTTCTCAGTTCTCATTTCAGTTCTCAGTTCTGCGTCCTGTCACCACAAGTTCTGTTCTCCATTCTGTTCTCAATTCATAGGAGGTCTCAGAAGTTCTCAGGATCCTAGCAGTTCTCTCTCTTTCTCAGCAATTCTGGCTCTCTAACTTGGGCTTTTCCTTATATATGGTATTAGCTCCTCCCTGTTCCACCCCTTCCTGTTATAGCAGCAACTTCCTCCCACTGTGGGATTCACAAGTTCTGGATTTTAATACTTGATACAATCAAGAACTTGAAACAAGGTGCTAAGTACCTGTTTGATTGCCAGTACAAGGGGCATGGAAGATCTTCAAATCCCCATTACCATTACAACCATAGGTTAACTAGACTTGACTAATTATATTAATTATTTATATTATATAATGATATAATATGTATCATGTTTTGTATAATATATAATGTATAATACTAATATAATTAATGTTAATTATCATCCAAGGGAGTAGAGAGGGAAAGGAAGGGGAACAAATATATATATAATGCATACCAATGTGCCAGCCCCTGTGCTAAGCACTTTCTAAAAAAACAAATATTATCTCATACAACCCTACACAGTAGGTACTTTTATTATCTCTATTTTACAGTTGAAGAAACAGACAAACAGAGGTTAAAAACTTGTTTGGGGTCACACAACTAGTAAGTATCTTGACCAGATTTGAACTCAGGTCTTCCTTACTATAGGCCCAGCAGTCTATCCACTGTGCCACCAGCTGCTTTGTGAGTATAGAAACTTACCTAATGTTGGGGTTCTGGGCCTTTCGTTATTTTCTAATTCCAAAACCCTTTTCTAATTTTCATGAGTGGGCATATGTAGGTGACTTGGAGACAAAACTAAGCATAGAATCTCCTGCCTCTCCAGAAACATCCCTGGCTTTTCATATGTAGCTACTTTGAACTCAGCCTAAAAGGTGGTCCTTTTTGAAGTTATTAAAATAACAATATTTTGACTATATCCCACATGGGGAAACTTTTATATCTTAATGGGGTCTTTCCTCATTAATCTTTTCTGGACCTTTGGTAGATGGGGAAGCATCCTCAAATTCTAGATGGCACAAAAGTGAAGTGACTTTTTAACAAATAAAACAAAAACTCAAAATAGCAGATTTCCCTTCCTTAACATCATAGATCTAGAGCTGGAAGGAACCTCATAGGATCATCGCAATTGCTTTGTGGTTGGTGTCTCTGCTTCAGGTCTCTCCCTACTCCAGTCAGTCATCCTTATAGCTGCCAAAGTGATTCTCCTAAAGTAAATGTGACTGTCATTTCCGACTCACTAAAACCCATTGGCTCCCTATTGCCTTCAGGATGAAATATAAAAAGCTTTGTTTGGCATTTAAAGCCCTTTCTAGCCTTCCCCCTTCTTAACTTTCAAATCTTCTTATATTTTACTGGCCTCCACATATTTTACAATCCAGCAACATCAGCTTTCTTGTTTCCCTTGCTTGTGACCCTCCATCTATGTGCTTTTTCAATAGGTAGTCCCCATGCCTGGAAACTCTCCCTCCTCACTTCCGCCTATCCTAGTTTCCTATAGGACTTGGCACAAATCCTGCCTTCTATAGGAGACTTCCTCCTTCTCTAATGTGTCTATTGTACCTTTACCCCTCCACACGTGTAATAGTATCTTATCTCTGAGATTGCCTTGCATCTACTCTATGTGTATATGGTATGTACATAATTGTTTTATGTTATCTCCTGCACTAGACTGTGAGCTCTTTGAGGGCAGAGACCATGTTTTTTGCCTTTCTTTACATCCCCACAGCCTTAGCCCCATGCCTGGTACATAATGACTACTTAATAAACTCTTTCTTTTCACCATACCATGCTTCCTCATTATTGGTGTTTGAATCCCTGAGGATGTATGCTGCTTTTTTATAAATATTGGATATTTTCCTGTCAGTTCTTCATTTTTAAAGTCATTCTTCTTGAGCTTGCAGACAGCCAAGAGCTACTAGCCTGCTCTCAATCACAGGTTTGTGATGAACTGAACCCAAGAACACTGAGTTGGTATATTTCACAATCCATTTGGGAAAACAGACTGCTAAGGCACTTTTCTGTGCAATTAAGTTCTAATTCTAGACCACTTTGGTACCGGAAATCTCAGCATTCACTCCCTTCCCCTCACAGGAATTTTCTTATTAAAACATTTAAAAACAGTCTATTAGAATTGTTTATAGTTATATGAACAACAACAACAGAAAGCTAAAGTTAAGTCTTGGGGGGAAGCATCTTTCGGACTTCTTTAATAGACAATTGAATTTCTACTTTATTAGCTTTTTGTTATTTCAGAACAGAACAATGAATTCTTTTTCTTTCATACTTTGTAATTAAAAATAACCTTAGAAGACTGTTCTCTGAACTATTTTGGCCCTAATGTGGATTAATCACTTTTACTGTTAAAAACAAAACAGCAGAGCCAGTCAAGTTATTTCATTTTCAAACCCCACCCCTTCCCGCCCAAAACCAAAACTTGAATCTTCCCAGGAACATCTTCCTTGTAAACTATCTTTATTCTTCATCCTGACTGGAGGCCACATATGCCCCACACATGCCCCATTAGCTTCTCATAGTACCTATTCATCACTTCCTTTAGGATTGGGATAGTAGGACCAAAGTAGGCAGGAACTGTCTGCCTTGAGAATGTGGGAAGCCTTAGAAATTTTTTTCCATTGTTTGCATTGTTATCTTAAAAGAAAGGTAATGAGACCTCTGGCATTGTCTTGTTCTAAATTTAGATTGGTTTAAGCATAATACCCATGGTTTGGGGCCTAAATGGAAAATGATCCCACCTCTTCTCTTGCTAGAAATCTGTACTTTAAAGAATATCCAAGTATAATCCCTTCATTTTATATAGATCAGGAAGTGATTCTCTTTCCATTATTCTCTGGAGAGGTTTGGACCTTAGAGTGTCAGATTGGAAATGACTTTATAGATCATCTTGTTAACTTAACTAGAAAATAACCCACCCATCATTTTACAGAGTGGAAAAACCAAGATCCAAAGACAGGGAGTCCCTTATCCATAACTAGTCAGTAGTAAATCAGGACTATGACACTGATACGATTCCCTAAGTGTCTTTCTTCTATATCAAGCTGCTTTTCAACTCAGAAATCTGGCTCTTGGGGCAGCCCTTTGAGAGAAAAACATGGCTTAGCAGATGATCTCTGATGTTGTCATGTCATATCATGTCATATCAAGTCTTTGCTTGTAGTAGACTATTTTGTCAATTTGATTTAAAATACAGTTTCAAGGGTGGAGCCAAGATGGTGGAGTAGAAGCAGGAAATTCTGTGATCTTCCCCCACAACCACCTCCAATGTCTGTAAAATATGACTCTAAACAAATTTTAGAGCTGCAGAACCCACAAAGTGACAGAAAAAAATTTCCCTCTGAAGCCAGCCAGGCAGGCCAACAGGAAGGATCTAATCACACCAGACTGGGAGCCAAGTGCAGTCACACTTAGCCCGGAGAGGCCCAGACAGGCCAGAGCAGACTTGAAGAGAGTGAATCACCAGCAGCTATGGAGGTTTCTAGACTTCTCAACCCATAAATGCCAAAGAGAAAGTAAAAGGTCAGTGGAGAACTCTGTTGGAAATGGGTGGCTGAAGACTATGGTCTGGCCCGTGCCCTGGGGGCAAGAGGTGACAGAGGTGCAGTGGCTGTAGCTGTTGTTCCATGGTTGCCTCCAGAGCTCCTGGCCTACAGATTGTTGGGCGACCAAGAAACCATTCAGAAGGTAATCACTCTTGCATTGACCTGCTTAGATCTGGATTGGGGTTTTGGGTGGTGGTCCTGGGGTGAGAAACACCAGGGTGCCAGAGCTTGTGGTGGCTGTAGAGAGGCTGCACTCCTCAGACCTCTGACAACATTTGTGAAAATCCCAGTCATTTGGGACAAAGCTCTCCAATCTGGAAGCAGAGTTCTACTATGGCAAAGAGCTCAAAAGTCAAGTAATTGGTTGGCAAGATGAGCAAGCAGAGGAAACACAATCAGACCATAGAATCCTTTTTGGGGGAGAGAGGATCAAAACATGGAACCATAAGAAATCAACAAAGACAAAACTCCTGCATCAAAAGCTTCCAAGAAAAATATGAATTGGTTATAGGCCATGGAGGAGCTCAAGAAGGATTTTGAAAATCAAGTAAGAGAAGTAGAGGAAAAACTGGGAAGAGAAATGAGAATGATGCAAGAAAATCATGAAAATTAAGTCCACGGCCTGCTAAAGGAGACCCAAAAAATACTGAAGAAAATAACACCTTAAAAAATAGACTAACTCAAATGACAAAAGAAGTCCAAAAAGCCAATGAGGAGAAGAATGCCTTAAAAAGCTGAACTGCCCAGATGGAAAATGAATTTCAAAAACTCATTGAAGAGAATAATTCCTTCA
This sequence comes from Gymnobelideus leadbeateri, assembly GCA_011680675.1. NCBI lineage: Eukaryota > Metazoa > Chordata > Mammalia > Diprotodontia > Petauridae > Gymnobelideus > Gymnobelideus leadbeateri. The sequence continues at coordinate 83,986 of WOXC01002043.1, forward strand.
AAATTAGATTGGAGCAAATGGAAGCTAATGACTTTATGAGAAATCAAGACACTATAAAAGAGATACAAACAAATGAAAAAATAGAAGGCAATGTGAAATATCTCATTGGAAAAACCACTGATCTGGAAAATAGTTCCAGGAGAGAATTTTAAAATTATTGGACTACCTGAAAGCCATGATCAAAAAAAGAACCTAAAAATCATCCTCCAAGAAATTCTAAAGGAAAATTACCCTGATGTTCTAGAACCAGAGGGCAAAATAGAAATTGAAAGAATTCACCAATCACCTCTTGAAAAAGGTCCCCAAAAGAAAACTCCTAGGAGTATTATAGCCAAATTTCAGAGTTCCCAGGTCAAGGAAAAAATATTACAAGCAGCCAGGAAGAAACAGTTTGAGTATTGTGGAAATACAACCAGGATAACACAAGACCTAGAAGCTTCTACATTAAGGGATTGAAGGGCTTGGAATATGATATTCCGGAGGTCAAAGGAACTAGGATTAAAACCAAGAATCCCCTACTTAGCAAAACTGAGTATAATGCTACAGGGGAAAATATGGTCATTCAATGAAATAGAGGACTTTTCTTTTTTTTCTGTCATCATCTACTTTTATTTCTTTTTTTTTTTAACTTCTAGTTTACATTGTTCATTTCCTCAAGATTTTGAGTTACAAATTTTCTCCCCATTTTCCCCTACCCACCATCCCAAAATAGTGATCACACTGAATATCCCTTCCTCCAATCTGCTCTCTCCCATACACCCTCCAACTTTCTAGTACAACATGGTGGATCTCTAAGCCCTAGTGTCTGCATATCTTATTTCCCATTTACATGTAAAATAATATTGATAATAGTATATATGTATGTGTGTGTATATATTTTAAACATTTGATTTTAAAACTTTGAATTCCAGATTCATTCCCTTTTTCCCTTATCACCCACCCTTACTGGGAAGATAAGCAATTAAATATAGGTTGTACCTGTGTAGCTATGCAAAACATTTCCATAGTAGATATATTATAAGAGACTGACTATATTTCCCTCCCTCCCATCCCATCTCCCACTTATTCTATTCTCTACTTTGATCCTGTCCTTTTTCAAAAGTGGGTGCTTCTAACTTCCCTCTCCCCCAGCCTGCCCTCCCTTCCATAATCCCCCTTTCATCCCCCCTACTCTCCTGTAAGGTGTGTATGTCATTCCCTCCTAAATAGAGGACTTTCAAGCATTCTTTTTTTTTTTTTCGGAGGGGAGAAAGCAGGGCAGTTACTTCCTCAAGGTCACATAGCTAGTAAGTGTTAAGTGTCTGAGGCTGGATTTGAACTCAGGTCCTCCTGACTCCGGGGCTGGTGCTCTATTCACTGTGCCATTTAGCCATCCCCTCAAGCATTCTTGATGAAAAAACCAGAGCTGAACAGAAAATTTGATGTTCAAATACAAGAAGCAAGAGAAGTATGGAAAGGTAAACAGGAAAAAGAAATCTTCAGGAACTTATTAAGGTTGAACTATTTCCATTCCTACATGGAAAAACGATAATTGTAACTCATGAAACTTTTCTCAGTATGAGGATAGTTGAAGGGAATATATATGTATATATGGATACATACATAGATATGTTTATATAGGAGGGTGTATGTGTGTATAAATACATATGTGAGTGTGTGTATATATGTGTACATGTATACATAGACAGCAAGTACAGGATCTATTGAATAAGAAGGGATGATATCTAAAAAATAAAAATTAAGAGGTGAGAGAGGAATATAATGAGAGAAGAGATAGGAGAGATAGAATAGGGTAAATTATCTCATATAAAAGAGGCAAGAGAAAACTGTTACAAAGGAGGGGAAAGAACAGGAAGGTGAAAGGGAATGGGTCAACCACACTGTCATTGAATTTGACTTGAGGGAATAGCATACACACTCAATTGGGTATTTTACTCTATAGGAAAGGGATGGGGGAGATGATGGGTGGCAGGTTGTGGGAGAAGGTAGTTAGAAGCACACATTTGTGAAAAGGGACAGGGTCAAAGTAGAGAATGGAATAAATGGGGGGCAGGATAGGATGGAGAGAAATATAGTTAGTCTTTCACAATATATCTACTATGGAAACGTTTTGTGTAAACACATGTACAACCTATAATGAATTGCTTATCTTCCCAGTGGGGGTGGGTGAGGAGGGAAGAAGGGAAAGAATCTGGAAATCAAAGTTTTAAAAACAAGTGTTTAAAAAAATAGGGGCAGCTAGGTGGCACAGTGAATAGAGCACTGACCCTGAAGTCAGAAGGACCTGAGTTCAAATTCAGCCTCAGACACTTAACACACTTACTAGCTGTGTGACTTTGGGCAAGTCACTTAACCCTAGTTGTCCTCCAAAAAAGGAAAAGAAGAATACAGTTTGGGGTGGCTAGGTGGAGCAGTGAAAAAAGCACCCGCCCTAGAGTCAGGAGGACCCGAGTTCAAATCCAGCCTCAGACACTTGACACACTAGCCATGTGACTTTGGGCAAGTCACTTAACCCCAATTGCCCTCCAAAAAAAAAAAAAAAAGCCAAAAAAACTTTTTGTTTTTTACATGCAACTGGGCAATAAGATATACAGACACTGGGGTATAGAAATCCATGTTGTCCTACTAGAAAGTTAGAGGGGGGAATGGGGAGAACATAAGAAAGAGCAGATTGGGGGAAGGGGTATTCAGGAGGCTCACTATTTTGGGGTGGGCGTAGGGGATATGTAACTCAAAATATTCAACAAATGAATGTTGAAAACTAAAAATAAACAAATAAAAAAAAGAACAAAAAATTCCAATTTCAGTCAGCTTTTCTGGAAAACTCAATTTGACAGGAACAGAGGAAAGTACTTTGAATTTGAAATAAAAAGACCAGGATTCAATCCTGGTTCAGTTATTACCGTACCACTTATATGACATGAGGTAAGACATAGCCTATCCAGGCCTCACACTCCTCCTCTGTAAAGAAAGGGGGTTTGCAATAGGTAATCTCTAATGTCTCTCTAAGTTCTAAATCTATGATATTATTTACCATTTTTTCCCTTCAAAAAATACTTTGTTTTTATTTTATCTGACATTGATGTGGATAGAGGAGAGGGTTTGAGCCTATGATTTCACTGGAAGAGAGAAAGTCAGGTGAGGAAAAGCCATCTACAAATGTGGGTTGCACATCTTCCCTGCAACAAATAATTTTGCAGAGTTGCCCAGAGCACTGGGAAGGTATGTAACTTGTTTAGTGTCACACAGCTAATATATATCAGAAGTAGGATTGGAATTCAGTTTTTTCTGGGTTGGAGGCCAACTTTTCCACTATTCTTCCTCATACAAGTGCTTTACAATTTAGAGAAACCATATAATCTTAGCACTGGAAGAAGGTTAGTCCAACTCTTTCATTATAAAATGAAATTTACCTATTACAAAATTATAAAATGAATTACCTATAAAGGTAAGAAAACTGATATCCAGAAGAAGGAAATGACTTATTCAGCGTCATAGATGCTCAGTAACGGAATCAGAACTAGAGCTCATCTCCTCATTGAGTCGTATTTCCTATTGAATCTGCTCTTTTTCCTTTCTACCATACCACTATGTTACCATAGGTTGTTTTTTGAGACCCATACTTTACATGTTAAATCATTGCTTTATGGAAGCAATTTTCAAAAACTTTAAAAAATATTTGAAATTCTGCATAAAACTGTATTTTTTCTATCCCCCATCATTTCTTGTATTAATTTCCATCTCACCCAGTTCAGTCCCACTCCTACAGTCCTCTTTTTCCAACTACACTTTAAGAGGTGAGGGCTTGACTATATGCACCCACTTGCAGACTGCAATAGAACTGGTTAAAAGAGTGGCTGAGTCTGTTGTTTCTCATCTCTATCAGTAGAGACAAAAATTCTTTTTTCTTTTTTTTTTTGCTGTTTGGAGGGCAATTGGGGTTGACTTACCCAAAGTCACACAGCTAGTAAGTGTGTCAAGTGTCAGAGGCTGGATTTGAACTCAGGTTTTCCTGACTCCAGCGCTGGTACTCTATTCACCTAGCCTCTCCAATTCATTATTTTTTAAAATGAAACTATGCACCTTGTTGATGCTTACTAGGATATTGTAGTTTGACTAATTACTGATTTACACCTGGAACTGTGTTTTTGTAATTGAAATTTATTTATTTTTCTGGTTCTAATTTATAATTTATAGGGTAGCCTCTGGATCCTCGTAAGATTGGGGCCTTCATATAGTTCTTGGCTGCTTTTAACTTCTTTTAAACACTTTTTTCCCAGAAATGGTTACATGAATTTTTTTGTCACAAGATACAATTTGAATTTATAATTCGTTTCCTTTTGATATCTTTTAATTTTAACATTTAAAAGAAAACTTTCTTTATATAGCTTTATTATTAAAAGCAAGCAAATATTTTATTCAAAATCTCCACTGCTTTAATTCACCCGTGTAGCCCATTCAGACCCTCTTGGAGCAGAGGTACGCAGCTAATAGCTATGCTTCTTAACCAGGTGTGGTCTCTTTTGTAAAGTGGGAAGACTGTAGGGGAGTGGAAAGGCTGTGGGGTAGAGGGAATGTGAGAGTTTAGGAGGTTATTGGCAGAGGAGCATTCCTGAGGTAAAAGGTGCACAGTTAAACAGGCCCACCTGCCTCCCTGAGAATTGAGTTCCCACAGGAGTAACCTTCAGTTAGCAGCCAGTGAGGGGAAATGTGTGAGTGGTGTGATGGCTGGTTTTACTTGTATTGTTTTCCCTACACCCTAGAAAGGAAATTAAACTGCAAACATATGTCTCCAAAGTAGTCTTTAGGGTCTTGTTTCCATCCAGAAATCCTGAATCATTTTGAGCTCCAACTTGAAATCTGAATGGATGTCAGTGCCTTATTTGTAGATTTTGGGGAGAAGAGAAGAAGGGGATTTTAGCTGCTTTTTAGGAATGAAACATGGGACAGATTTTCTAGCAGACCACACCTTTATAGAAACCCCAGTGAGGAGGTAGCAAGGTATCTTTTTGTCATATGGAAAAAATATAGCCTCAGAAGCTGGTAAGACTCATTCAGAGGACCTGGTGAGTCTCCAGTGGAGCCAGGAATAAAAAATGGACCTTCTTTGTTCTTCCGACAGAAGCTAGGATTTCCTACTCCAGGTATCCCAACAGTAGTCAGGTCATGTTGTTTTCCCCATAGATTGGAAGCTTCTTGAGGGTAGGATCCATTTAATTTTTATCTCTGTACCCCCAATATCAAGCACATAGAAGGTGCTTAACAAATTCTTATGTTCAAATGGCCATTTCTTCACAACCAAATAGATTCTTTTTCTCTCTCATTCTTGCTTGACAGACTTCCTCATACTTTCCCCCACCCCCTCTCTCTCTGGTGGCCTTGAAAACCTCCTTATCCTTTTATTTTGTGGGACAGCCACACCCTCAGACTGGGCTATTGTTTGTGAGAATTCTTCAGTGTCTACCACCAACCCTCACATAGTGCCTTCCTGGGATTGTGGCACTGGTCCTGACAGTATTCTTGTGAGTCCCAGTTTTGCCCTTAGGTGAACACTGTGTGGTATTACAACCTAGCTTGGGGTTGGGCCACAGCTGTTCAGTTCTTCTGCCAAATGAGCCAGCAAGGTGTTTCCTAGTAAGAACCAACCTGGGGCTGTTCTTTAAACTCCTCCCAGCACCCCACACAAGAAGCTGGGATAATCATTTGGACTGCAAAGAAAAATACCAAGGAATCCAATGCAGGGGATTGTGGAGAATGTGTGATGGGAAGTGTGTGGGTGTGGGAGCACGGGTAGTGGAGGGGGGGGTGAGGTGATGAGAGGGTGGGGATATAAGGTTTGTCACGGGAATGAAAAATCAACCATACCCCCCCCCCCACCTAGCCCCAGACTTTAGCTGATTAACCTGTAGAACCTGAGCCCCTGCCAAGCCTAACTTCCTTGTTTTCAGAATCCTTGGCATGAGGGGCTAATCCTCATCACTGGAACCAGCAGAGCAGCTGTTGTGATTTTCTCTTTCCTCTCATTTCTGGCAATTCCAAATCAGCTATTTACTTTTCTTTTTTCCTTTCCCTTTCCTTCTCCACCCTCTTATAACAGGGAGTTGGTTCTGGTTAATGTTGAAGATCATAACATGATTACCCCAAAGTCTCATGAAATTAAATCACTTTGCTTCAAAGAGAAAGGGAGTGGGGATGGGGGTGGGGAGTGGGACTGTCTGGCTGCTAGGCCAACAAGGGAAGAGCGGATATTGAAAGCAGACTGGCAGCGGTATTGCACTTTGTACAGTGGAGTTCTGACAGTGTGAAGGCAAATACAGACAGACAGGCTTGTATTTGCAAACAGTGGCTTGTGAGGACTAGGGCCTCAGTCTTGTGTTTTACATGCTGTGCTTTTGGTTAGAAGGACATGGTTGGAGAGAGGAAGGACATGGGAGTCATAGGGTGAAGGGTGAATTTAGGGGTGGCTCATTGAGCTGTGAATGGTTTAGAAAGAAACTGAATTCCTAAAGTTAGTCTTTGTGTTTGTTTGATGTCTGTCCCATTCTCTACTGGGAGTTCATCAGGTCAAGACATAGGGAAAATTATACTTCAAACTCTGGATAAAGCAAAGTTGCATTAAAATTCTAGTTTTCTTAGTGAAATGCTCTATATAATGACAGTGTGATTTTACATGTGTGGATTTGGATTTCTTTGATCAGAGTTATAGAAACCCAAATTTTCAGAGAATCTGAGAGGTTTAATCAATAGGTTATGACAGAATAACCTCATTTTCTTGTTTGACAGGATTACTAAACTTGTAGATGAGGGGGATGTGGAGGATGTAGTTTACCAAGGTTTTTAACAAAGCTTTTGAAAAATTATTCCATACTCTTATTGTGAAGAGGGGCTAAGAGAATAATAGTCAGATCCATAATTGCTTAGATGGTCTCACTTAGAGTAGTTATTAGTAAATAGTTCAATGTCAACATGGCAGGAAGTCTCCAGTGGAGTACCCCAAGGATCTGTGCCAGACCTTGTGATCATCAACATTTATATCAGTGCTTACATAAGGCCACATATGGAATGCTAATCAAATTTGCATATGGCACAAATGCGGGTGGGGAGTAGGGAGCCTAACTAATATGCTTAGACGATAGAATTAGGATCCAAAAAGATCCTAAATGACAGGCTAAAGCATTGGGCTGAATCTAATAAGTTGAAAGCCAATAGAGAGAAATGTAAAGTCTTATACTTGGGTACAGAAAAATCAAGTACAAGATGGGAGAGGTATTAGATAGCAATTCTGAAAAAAAAATCTTGACAGTTTTAGTGGACCAAAAAGTTCAATATGAGTTAGCAGTATGATGCAGCAGTCAAAAAAGCTAATGTGATTTTAGGCTGGATTAAGAGAGATATAGTCCAGGAATCAGTAGGTAATGCTCCTACTGTATTCTGTCCTTATCTGACCTAATCAGGGAAAAATTTCTTAACAATTAAGTTTGCCTAGAAGTGGAATGGGCTGCCTCGAGAGGTAGTTGGTTTCCTTACTTAGAAAACTTTTTTGGGTGTGTGATAATGGGGATTCCTTTTATTTATGAGTTAGACTACTGCTGAAGTCCCTTTCAACTATCAAATTGTGTGATTCTATGAGAAATGGAAGGAACCCTAGAGATCCTTCACCAGAGGTTCCCAAATTTATTTGGCCCACCGCCCCCTTAAAAAAATTATTCAGCATCTCCCTGCAAATCTACTTTCTTTAACCCTTTAACGATTTAAAAAAAAAAATCTGCATCATTTCAAACTACTACTGCCTCTCCCCCCAATCCTTCCAGTCCCCTCCCCCCCAGGGGGCAGCATTGCCCACTTTGAGAACCTGTGCTAGTCTATGCTTTAACCTAGTGTAAATTATGCTCCAAACCAGGGGTGGGGAACCTGCAGCCTAAAGGTCTCATGTGGCCCTCTAGGTCCTCAAGTGAAGCCCTTTGATTGAATCCAAATTTCACAGAACAAATCTCCTTAATAAAAGGATTTGTTCCCTAAAACTTGGACTCTGTCAAAAGGCCACACCCAAGGACCTTGAAGGCCACAGGTTCTCCACCCCAGCTCTAACCCATTCTTTACCTGACTAGTGCTTACTTAGTCTTCTGAATAACTTCTCCCCTGTGGGAAAATAATTTAGATCCATTACATATTGTGTTGCATATAAATAAACCAATAGTGACTATAAAGTTTATACACACATATAAATATGTGTATCTATATATGTGTGTGTTTATAAATATGTATGTGTATGAATTTAGTAATCATCAATGACGATGAATGGCCAGATATGAATACATAGTGAGAAATGCAGCTTGTAAGAGACTAATGGGGGCAGGGTGGGGAAGATGAAGAAGAGGGGAGGGAAGAAAACAGATGGGAACTAATGCATCCAAGTGAATATGGTTCTCTTCAAAGACCTTACTGTGAGGGTCTTAACACACCTATGCAAGCAACATTGCCATTTGTTTAAAGTATTTCTGGAGCTTTTCATTGGAAGTTGCCTTCTGAACACTATTTTGAATGCCCTTACCAGTAATATATATTAATCTATCACCAGTGTATTTGATTTTTGGAAATAGTAAATGCTGTTTTGGTAAATAAAATGTCTGATGAGACCAGTTCACCATTTTGGGTCAAAAATTAACATGACTAAAAAGCAACCAGACTTCAACATTTCTGCCTCCTAAAGTACTTTTTTCTGTCTATGGATCTCTCCTTAAAGGTAGTCTGAAGCTGTATTGGCCCTCTTCTGAAGAAGAATGACTCTCCCTTCCAAAGTTCACTTGCCGGCTCCATCCTTATGCATCATCATTTTCTCCAGTAGTGAAGAGATTCTTATGCAAATGTTTGAGATCTGAGTTTACATATATAAAGAGATGATAGAGATGAAAATGTTTAACACCCCAGACTACTTAGCTATCCCTAGATCCCCCCTCAGTCTTTATATAGGATCCATCTTGTTTCTATGAAAGTTCTCAGATTCATTTTGGTCTGCTGGCATTAGCAATAAAAATGCTCAGATTCCATAAGACTCTACCCAATATGGCAGATCTTTCTTTGGCTGCAAGAAGGCTTGGGTCAAATTCATTCAGGAAGGACCCATGTATTGCTATTTTGGAGCCCCAGCACCCCTAAACTTCAACAATTTTCTTAATGTCCCTTTCTCTTTAGGCCAAAAAAAAAAAAACAAGGGGTAGTTCTGTTGGGTGATAGCAGATGGATGCTCTTCAACCTTGCCCCTACCATAGAATAACAAAGACTTGCCCCTGTTTCCTCATTGCATACGCTCCCAGTAGCAGGATTATAGGATCATTGATGCAGACTTGGAAGGGATTTCAAAGGTTATCCAAGTCTCCCTCCTTCCTTCATTTTACAGATGAGGAAATGAAGACAATAATATTGTCACAGACATTAAGTGGCAGAGCTGGGATTTCAACCTCTGTCTGGGAATTGAGGATTCTTTCCCACTATGAATGCCCAGCTGGCTTTGGAGGATTTTTGAGCCCCTGGAATAACTCTTTTTGGGAAAAGCAGGATCATGACAAGCCAGGGTCTGCTTCTGTCTCTTGCCACCCAAGGGAGGCTACTGCTCCTGGCACTGTTGGAGGGAGAATTGAATGGAAAGTATGTGGGAGTTTTTACTGGAGGGGAAAAAAAAACAACCAAAAACAAACCAGGAGGTGAGGCCTTCAATGCATACAGTTGTGTGTTAGTGGTGCTCTGCCAGCACAGTGCTATTGTTTTTATATTCACAGGAAAGTGAAAGGTTTTGTTCTATACCTATTTCATCAAGTTCCTAAAATACAGTGATTTAGTGACTCCCCTACTCTAGCTTTTACATTGCAAACATGACTACAAAAATCTAGCCCCTGATTGCAAAGTATATTAGAGATCTGAAGCTGAAATCCTGGCAATTCTGTGCAAAAGGGATATATTCTGGTTTCTCTCTTCATTTTATCTTTATGAGTGAATCATGCTGACTGTTACAATGTTGCTGACCAGCGAAACTTGTGGCAGCTAGGATGAAATGACCTTAGTGTGTGATAATGTGGTTGTGGAGGTGAAGTAAAGAGGATGTGGGTTATCCTTTTTTTGTCTGTTTGAGAAACATAAGCAGTAAGGAAGGAAAAGAGGTTAACAAAATGAGCCCCACCAGGTTTTAACTACTTAAATTGCAATGAAAGAGAAATATAACAGACATAAGGAAGAATTGATAGAATTTGGTAAAGACACATATATCTGTGTTTAGAAAAGGACCTTACGTCACATTAATGTGTCACATTAAGGACACATATTTGAGTACTGTGAATATATATATCACATCTGGTGGTAGCCCCAAAGGGTGGAGGCAGGGAAGGAAATAGGAAGTTGTTACTTTGGTAGTAATTCAGGGATATTAGAGAGAATGTTGAAAATGCATATTTTCAGGAAGAGAAGTCAAGATGGAAAGAGATATATTAACCATCAGTCTTTTAAATTCAGGATCACATATTCTATGGGGATCCTCACATATAAAGTAAAGATAGAAACATTTCATCTGTCTTGGGGATGTGGTCCTTCTGGTCATCAGCATTTATTTAGAGCCACTGTGACTTAAGTATGATGTTAGGAACTTGAAGCTCATTCCAAAATTGGTGGCAAAATTGAATTTTTGGCATTAACTTCTGCCTTTTCTTTTCCACCCCCCACCCCCAGAAGGTAATCATCCGATTCTGGCTGTCCTGTTTCAGGCTCTGCAGCTCCCTCCCATGGCCTACTCTATTCTTCCTCCATTGTTTAGGAGTTCAGTTTTGTTTTGTTTTTTAAATATGAGGGAAGACGCAAATACATCCATCTTTCCATGACTCTGACTTGTGGTTTGCTCAGCTGCTATTGCTTCCTTTGTTGCTGGCTACTGTTTAGAATACTTGGATGAATTCTCTGATCTCATCAATGTGAGAAATGTACTCCTTTTAGAAATGGAAAGATTATCCAAAGAGGCTTCATACTACCATGCTTTCTCTTCATGTGTGATTATTATCTATGCCTGAAAATCTTTTATTTGTAGAACCCCTAATTCACTGCAAAGTTTAGCATAATCTTCCTACAAGAAAACTTTCCTTTGTTGATGTTTTTTTTTTTTTGGAGGGGGGAGTCTAGGCACTCAGGATTAAGTGACTTGCCCAAGGTCACACAGCTGGTGTCAAGTGTCTGAGGTCAAATTTGAACTCAGGTCCTTCAGACTCCAGGGCTGGTGCTCTATTCCCTGCGGTACCTAGCTGCCCCTAAGAAGCCTTTCTTATTCTCCTGGTTGTTAGTGTTCCTTCCAATTATCTGAGTACATACCAGCTTGGCAGCCTTCTTCCCTGCCTCCCCTCCCCACCACCACCTCCCAGTAGATTGTAAGATCCTTGAATACAGGGACTATTTTGATTTTATCTTTGTATTCTCTGTGTTTTTCACAGTGCTTAGAACATAGTAGGTGCTTAATAAATCCTTGTTGAATCAAGTGATTAATCAATTATTAATTGATTAATAACCAATTAATTATTAAGCCCTTACTATGTGCTAGGCACTGTGCTAAGAAAAGGCAAAAAAAAAATGCCCCTCAAGGAGTGTACATTCTAATGGAGGAAACAACATATAAATAACTAGGTATGTATAGAATACAAAGAGGAGATGAAAACATTACAGAAGTCAGGCTTCTCTTTAGTCTACAAGCTTTTGATCTGTTTTGTATTTTTAATCCTGAACCATCATTTCCAGCCTGTTTTTTCTCTTTTTTACCTTTGCATTGAGACCCCTGAGTATAGGTAGCTTTAATATGGATGTCCTTAAATTCTATAAAGATCTTCTCTACTTCCTTACCCTGCAAGATATGTCAGTATATAACAGGCCTGCTGCCGGTTATACAGGCCTGTTATATGAGCTTGAATTATCTTCATGGTGGACTTTTTGAAAAAGCTCATCATGAACACTGCAATGTAAAATGAATGTGTCCTTTGAAATGTCGTTTCTTTGGATATGTGTTAAAAGCAACTCTGCTAACTTCGTTTTTTTTCCCCAAGAAGTATCTGTGAATCAGTCCTTTCATTTAGCTGCAGCATCTTTTGTCTTTTGGTTTCATTCCAGAGCAGGAATACTAATATTAATATGATTTCATTTTTCCAGTAGCATTTCAACTTATTGATAATTGGACAAATAGGTGGCAGCATGAAATAGTAGGAAAACGATCATAGATTGGAGTTAACAGACCTATATTTAAATACCATCTCACATTTAGAAGAGGTATGATTATAGTTTCTTCATCTATAAAATAGGCATAATAACAGTTATACTATCTAATTCACGGGGTAATTGTGAAGAAAGTTCTTTACAAACCTAAAAATGTAATGTAAATGTGAATTATTGTTGGTGATCCAAATACTAGCAGTTAATTTAATGTTTAAAGATGGTCTAAAAATGTGTAATTCTTATCACTTTGTCTCCTTTTCTAGTATTTTCCTTTAGTCACCGCAGAAGTAGAAGGAAATCTATGCAAAACTGAGGATCATTTTGTATTTTTCTTTATCTGATGGATTGTTATTACCAAATGGCCAGACAACTATGGTTGGCCTGTTCCATATTTAACTGGGGGTGGGGGAGCCCTTTGGAAAGTCAACAGTCTATTAATAGGATCAGTCTCATAACCGTTGCCACATGGTACAGTCTAACAGAGCTTATGTCCTTTTGGCATCCCTTTTGCAGGAGAGCTCATACTTTAAAGAAAACTGATACCATCTTTGTTAATACAAGGCTCTTGGGGATGACACTACTTCCTTGACCTATGACTGGGAAGTTCACACTTCTTCCAGTGCTAATCCCTTTGATTTGGAGCCACAGATGGTCTAATACCACATTCTACTCTTTTATCCTACCCTTATATAGAATCTATCAAACCTTGCCCCCTCTTCTATTATGACCCCTGAAATCCTCATTCTGTTTTCAGTCAACTTCTCATTTTAGACCTTTTTCTAAAATCCATCTATCTTCTTGTACTCACAGAAACCTGCACACTACATCCCTTGTTACTCTCTCCACTGGTAGGTGTGCATTGTCTAATGCCCCTTGACATACTAGACCAGGAGGATGAATAGCTACTCTTCTTACTCATCATTGCTACCTTTTTCTTTTCACTCAACCACCATTACTTGGCAGCCTCTTCTTTTGAGATTAGCTTCCTCTATCTATTTCATATTGTCCTAATCCTTACTGTAGTTATCCAGTGGCTTTTCCCTCTCCTGGACCTCTTTATCCAAAAGTATAGTACCTGGGGGGCAGAGTCAAGATGGTGATCATCTTGTGAGGAATAGCATTTTTGCCTTAGCCCCTCTGCAACCTCCTTTACAACATCTTTAGAAAGTGTTCCAGAGGGGAAGATGGCAGAATAAGGGAGGAAACTACCTGGGTCTCCAAATTTCTCCTACAAACAAGATAAAACATTGCCCCAAAGTGAGCTTTGAGCAGGAAAAGTAATTAAAAATCAGCATAAAGCAGTTATTCTTCTAAGACAACTTGAGAGGATCTCAGGGAAGACTCAACTGCCATGGACAGAGGTATGGCTCTAGTGAAGTGCCAACACCTTCAGGCAGACTCTACTGAGTGAACATAAAACAGGCTCTGGGGGGAGTTGGGTCAGGGGCCACAACCTCAACTTAAGAAACCGTCAACTTTGCAGACAGTGTTGGGATCAGACAGCTGAGGAGGGGAATATCAAACGTTCTTCCACTGTCTCAGAACACCAGACCCAGTTGTATTGACTTGTATTGGGCTGCAGCTGTGAGTGAAGAGGAGTAAACTCATGCCTATGAGGGTGGTAGCAGAGGGATGGGGACCCTGCTAGCTGTGAGCACTTGCAGGAGAGTGGAGTCCTTGGTGTTGGTTCTAGGGCACAGGGGTGAGATGAAATTTGTGTCTGTGGGAGGGACTGGTATGGAGGGGGGTGACAGCATGACTGGGGACCCTGTGGCTCAGGGGCAGAGAGGAAGGCCTGAGGTCAGGCCCCCAGACATTGCTTAGAAAACAACAGTATGAAAAACTTGAAACCTGAAGCATCACCTTCTCCCCAAACACACACACAACTTGGGACTAGAACCTGACGATAATAAGCTCCTAAAAATAAGTAAGGAAAGTAGAAAGAGCCATAGATAGCTACTATGGGAATAGTGAAGATCTGGGTTCACACTCAGAAGAAGATAGTGAAAAAAAGCCACTCCTACATCAAAGAAAAATCTCAAATCATCACAAACCCAAAAAGAGTTCTTGGTAGGGCTTAAAAAGGACTTTAAATCTCATATAAATGAGGAAAAATTAGGTGGGAAAATAAGAATAATCTAAGAAAATCAAGAAAATTATGAAAAGAAAATCAATCAATTGGAAAAAGAAATCCAAAAACTTAAGGAAGAAAATGACTCCTTAAAACTAGAATGGTGCAAGGAGTAGCTAATGACCTTAAGGTATGAAACATCTCATTGGAAAAAACAATTGATCTAGAAAATGGATCAAGGAAAGACAATATAAGAATTATTGGTCTACCTGAAAGTTATGATTTCAAAAAAGTCTAGATATGATATTATAATAAATCATTAAGAAAAAGTTCTAGAACCGAAGTTCTAGAATGAAAAAGGTAAAATAGAGATAGGAAAAAAAGTATCAATCACCTGAAAGAGATCCCACTATGAAGACTCACAGAGACCTCATGGCCAAGTTTTTAAAATTCTAGGTTATAATGCCAGTGTGATATTCACAGTGCCTGTGGCAGCTATGAATATGCTGGTATAGTGGTGAATTGCAAAATGTAACAGACTCTCCACATGGAAGACAGAAGTAAAACATTTATTCAGACACCAAAAAAGCTGAATCCCAACACCAGAAAGCCAAATCCATTATAGCAACCAAGAAGTTGATACACATAACCAATGCAATGAACACCTACATATCCAAACCTTCCCTCTATCAGGCCTTCAAAACAAAACAGGTCCCCACTTTTACTCACTCTAGCTGCTCTGCTTCCATACTGTTTGCTCCCAGCTGTTCTGGCTTTCTCCTGCTCCTTCTTACTCCACCCTCTCTGTTCTATCCTTTCAGTAAGCTCCTCCTCTCAGGGACTCCATGTGATTACATTTGGCTTATTAAGGGTCAGGGAAGATCTTCAAATACCCATTACTATTACACACATTGAGGAGAAAATATAACAAGCAACAAGGAAAAATAAATACCATGGATCTACAGTTAGGATAATGTAAGATCTAGCAGCTTCTACATTAAAAGACAAAAAGTCTTGGAATATTATATTTCAAAGAGCACAGGATCTGGGTTTACAACCAAGGACAGCTTACCCAGCAAAGCTGAGTATAATCCTGAATGAAAAAAAATGGACATGTAATGAATAGACTTTCAGGTATTTGTGTTAAAAAGACCAGAACTCAATGGCAAATTTGACATATAAGGTCTAGGAGAAACATAAGGTAAACATTAGAGACATAAGGGACTCTAAGGTAAAACTGTTTACTTCTTATATTTGAAAATGTTATCTGTGTTCTTAAGAATGTTATTGTTTCTTGGGTAGTTTGAACACACAAAGAAGACTTGGGGTTGAGTTGAGTATGACAGGATGAGTCTAAAAAAAATAAAATTGGGTAGGGAGAGGTAGAATGGAGCAATCATCTTTTACAAAGGAGGCATGACTTTTTTTTTTTTTTTTTTGGTTTTTGGAGGGCAATTTGGATTAAGTAACTTGCCCAAGGCCACACGGCTAGGTTTTTATTTGTGTGTGCATTAAGTGTCTGAGGCCAGATCCGAACTCAGGTCCTTCTGACTCCAGGGTGGACGCTCTACTCACTGTGCCACCTAGCCACCCCAGGAGGTATGACTTTAAGAATTGTTACAATGGAAGCAGGTAGGGATGAAGAACTGGTATTATTCTCATCAAAACTGGTTTAAAGAGGGAATGACAGACATCTAGGGGAGTTATTAAATTTTTCTAAATTTATAAAGAAATAGAAGGATGGGGAGAGGATAAGGGAAGGATTCTTTAAAAAGGGTGAGGATTAGGGAGGTAGTGGTTATAAAGAAGTAAATCATATGTGTGAGGAGGGATAGGGTTAAAAGAAAGGGTGAGAAGGATAATAGAAAAAATAGGATGAAGGGAAATATGTAATTAGTCATTATAACTTTGAATGTGAATGGGATGAATGCAACCATAAAACAGAAATGGATAGCAAAATGGATTAAAATTCACAATCCAACAATATGTTGTTAACAAGAAACATATTTAAAAATGAGGGATACATATAGAGTTAAAAATAAAGAGCTGGAGTAGAATTTATTATGCCTTAGCTAAGATGACTGAAGATAAAATCAGAAATGCTGGAGGAGATACGGGAAAATGGGCACACTAGTACATTGTCGGTGGAACTGTGAACATGTCTAACAATTCTGGAAAGCAATTTGGAATTATGCCTCCAAAATCATTAAACTGTGCATGTCATTTGACCCACCAATACAGTTAATGCTGTTTGTACTCCAAAGAGATTGAAGAAAGAGGAAAAGGACCCATATATACAAAAGTATTTATAGTAGCACTTTTTGTGGTGACCAATATTTGAAAAGTGGGGAGATGCCCATCAATTGGGGAATGACTAAACAAATTGTGGCATATGATTGTGATGAAGTACAATTGTGCCAGAAGAAGTTATGGGTAAGATGGTTTCAGAAAGTCATGGGAAGACTTATATGATCTGATCCAAAGTGAAGCAAGCAGAATGAGAACAGTTTACACAGTAATTGTAATATTGTAATGATAATCAACTTTAAAAGACTTAGTAACTTTGATCAAGGCTACGAACCACCACAGTTCTAAAGGCCTCATGACGAAAAATGCTGGCTATCTCCAGATAAAGAACTGATGGATTCAGAATGTAGATTGAAGTATTTTTTTTCCTTCCTTACTCTCCCCTTCCCCTACCAACATGCCTAATGTTAAGATTTGTTTTGCGTGATTTCATATTTTGTAATGGGTTTTGTATTTCTTTCCTTCTCCATGGGTGGGAGAGAGGGTGGGAAAGTGAGAGAATCTAGAAATTAAGACAGAATTGAATATTTTTTAAATTAAATACTCTTTTCAACAATGCAACAATCTAAAACAATTCCAAAAGACTCATGATGGAAAATACTATCTTTACTCAGAGAAAGAACTATGGAGTCTGAATGCAGATCAAGGCATATTATTTTTTTTCTCTCTCTCTCTCTCTTTTTTTTTTTGTTTCATCTTTCTTGTGGTTTTTTCCTTTGGTTCCAGTTCTTCTTCACAACATGACTAATATGGAAGTTTGTTTAATATGAGTGTGTATGTAGAGCCTGTATCCAATTGCATGCTGTCTTGGGGAGGGGGAAGGGGAAGGAGGGAGAGAAAATTTAGAACTCAAAATCTTATAGAAAGAATATTGAAAACTAAAAACAAATAAATTTAAAAATAAAAAAATTAAATATAGCTCCCCATAAAATATTAAAGAATAAACATGGATTTGGGTGTGGCCCTGTACAAGTTGTCTAATCTCAGCCTAATTTCCTCATCTGTAAAATGAGGATAATAATGGCATCTATCTGACAGGGTTGCTGTGAGGACCAAAGAAGATCAGATAAATATTATATACACTTATATACATGTGTGTGTATTATAGAGTGCTTTATGAATTTTAAAGCTCTATTTTTAAAAAATACAGTATTTACATATAGTCTTCCACTCACCAAAAGCTACCTTTATATTTGAGAAATTCAAGTTCTAACTTGGTCTTCTAGTTAACTCCAATGTTCAGTTCCTGTGATGTATACTTTCATTTTACCTTCTCCATATACCATCACCTGGGTGTGTGTTCTACCTCCATTATCCTCTTCTGAATCTCCTTTCCTCCCATTTTTCTTCCTGTCTCACTCTTATACCTCTATTTCCTTCTCTTTATCAATTTCATGTACCTCATCTGTTTCCCTAAAGGGAGGAACAGCATGGTATATAAAGAATGATGGACTTGGAGTATAAATGACCCTGGTTTGAGTATCTACTCAGTCATTTATTCACCATGTGACTTTTGGCAAATCATTTTGACCCTCAGGACCTCAGTTTCATATCTACAAAATAAAAAGGTTAGATATGGTATATTTTCCCTTCTTTGAAATCTTTACTTTTTAGTTATCCCGTTCAACTATATGCTGTCTTGTGCTCTTCAATTCTTTGACACTTTACCCTATTTTCAAGTCAGACTTTTCTAAACTCTGGCGCTACGTTATCCCCACCATCATCTTTTCCATTTCAGCTCATATGCTATTGAATGCATTGGAGGAATCCACATAGCTGTGAGTCAGTTCACTTTAATTTGTTACCCAATCTTATGTTCATCTTTACTGCTACTCGATTTTTCCCCTCTTTTTATCACATTCCTGTCATACCTTATTTTCTTGCCTCAAAACTCTCATTGCCTCAACCACTCACTCTCACTTCCCTCTCAACAGACTTCACCTCCTAATTTATGGAGAAAAATAAAGTCCTTCTTCATCATACCCCATTCTCCTCCTTATGCCTTTATACCACAATGAAGCCAAAGCATAGCTCTACTACTTATGATGCTTGATGCTTCTCATGAAGCCTCTGAAGGTTCTTATTCAGTCTATTGTTCTTCCCCCTCCACTATCCATTCCCCCATTTGAAGTAGGGATTAGTCCATACACATATTAAAGTGACTGACCATACACATGTTAAAATGACTGGATCTAACACCTATGGCCCCAGAAATCATGTGGTCAATGTGACTCTGTATGACACAAGTCTGTTTTGCCTGTAAATACTAGGCAAGTGATGATATAGTAGTCTGTAGCTTTCCAATATGCAGAAACTTTTTTATATCAACTCAGGCTCAGAAGTAAACTTCCAGAAAGGCAGTAGAAGTGTAGTCCTTATTCAGGATAATGGAACTCCCTAAGAGATGATCAGACCAATTATATTCCCTTATTCCTGGCCTGAGGAAATCTCAGACTCAGAAATAATTCTTTAATGGAAGTGCATGAGTATGCAGACCTGTTTTTCCCTTTATTAGCACTGATTTTGGAAAAGTCTCATGTGTGTTGATTGCATGGTATTGTGAAAAGCACATGGTTTGGAATCAGAAGATATATATATGTATATATATATACATATGTATATACATATATATACATATATATATATATATATATATATATATATATATATACACACACACACACACACACACTTAAGATTTGATTTTGCTGTTTACTAGCATTGTGACCTTAGAAAAGACTTAATCTCTCTACATTTCTGTCCTTATCTGTGATATCTTTACTACCTAGCTCAAAGAGTTCTTATGAGGCTTTCTTATGTGTAATGTATGCGTGAATACTTTGTAACTAAAGCGTTTTATATTCCCGAGTTATCTTATTATTAACAATAGAACATGTCGCGTGTTAGAGGAGAGAAAAAGCTAGCCTTGGAGTTAGGACAGTCTGGGTACAGGTGCTGACTCGGACATACACAGGCTGAAATTCACAACCTTCCAATGCCCCAAACGACTCTCTTAGACTGTAAATGAGAGGAGAGTTATAGATCTTCCCACTGTCCACTGGGACTATCCCATAATAATGAAATCATAGGCCTATGCCCTCTTTTGCCATGCCCCATTATTATCAATAATGCATCCATTCTGCCCTTATCCTTGTGGCCTACCCTATCCATACAAACTGCCTTTATAGCCGTATTACTATGCCCGAGTACTGTCTCTCACTTGTTCCTCTGAATGACCCAGGCCTGACCATACACATGTTAAACATGAAGACCTGATACATATAGTTCTCCTAGCTTTCTCTTCTCAGTAGACAAACATGCCTTAGCTCATGTTGGAAGCTGCCACGGGTAATCTCTGGCTGTGTTCTGTTGGGTCCCAAGGGAGAGACACAAAATCCCTACTTTTTTCCAATAATAATTTTGCTCTGGTGGCCACAAGGAAGTGCATACATAGAGCCTGGGCAACAGTAGATCTGTGGGAATGTAAGCCATGGGAAGGATCATGGCCTTCAGCGATGCAGTGGCAGGCCATTGGTTATGCACTACACCTACCATCTTTTGTGTAGCCCATGGGTGAGGACATGACAGCCACTCTGAGGATTCTTTTCTTCTGCAAATCAGCTGTTCCCAGTGCTACAAGAGCAGAGCCCTATTGAATGGGAGAGAGCAGTAGGACTCCTGGGGTGTGGATGCATGGTGGATGAACCATGGTAACTTGGCTACAAATGTGACAGCACAGACCTCCTCCGTACTTAGGCTGTCCCTGTCAGACAGACTTGCTTCAGCTTCTTCACTGGAAGAATTCATTTTGGAATAGTATTTCACATGAGAGAATAGCTTCTTTTTTTCCGCCTCAGAATTAAGTGAGATTTTTTTTTACAAACCTTGAAAATTCTTTGATCCTCCTATCTTGCTGACTCCTCTTCTCTCCCCTCCCTTCTCCCATCAACTGTACTTCTTATTGTCTTCCTTTCCCTGCCTCTGAAAGAGTTGTCCACACAATTAATGGCCTTCAATTCATAATTCCCTACTCACTCTTGAATCCATAACATCTATGGATTATTTACCATTTCCTTGAAGCCAGTGAATTTATAAATCCAATCCCCTTTCCTCAGTCCTCATCTTCCCTGCGTCTGCACGTGAGAAACAGTTGACCATTCTTTTCCATCTTGAAACTATTTTTTCTGTTACCTTCTATGATGAGACGCTATCCTGGTTTTCCTCCTCCTTCTCTGATTCATCTTTCTCTGTCTCTTTCTGTGGTTCCTCTTCCTACCTTTAGATGTGGATCTACCTTGAGGTCCAATTCTCAACCTCTGTTCTTCTTTCTTTAGAGATCTATCTGTTCTTATCTCTTTGATACAGATAACTCCAAAATCTCTATTTCTAGACATAATTTCTCTTTTAAGCTACTACGCACACATATTTTGTGTGTTTGTGTCCAGGAGAGTTCCTTATACATCCCTTCTGGATGTTCCCATTTGGACCTTTTGCTGCCACCTCAAACTCTTAATGTCTGAAATTAAACTCACAATTATATTCCTCAAATCATTTCCCTTAACCTCAGCTCCCCAATCAACTTCATTTCTATCTGTTGTTCCATTGTGCCATTGTTCTCCCAATCTTAAAACTTTAGCTCCCTTTCTCCCTCGTTCTCCAAACTTAGTAATCAAGTCTTATTGGTTTTCCTTTGAAATGCCTTAAATCTGTCCTTCCTTTCTTTTTATTCCCATCGTTATAATCTTTTTTGTGAAAAACAGCAAGCCCAGTGGAATCTTCAATTTTCTCTGTCTTTCGGTGTCTATTCTTAATTATGAGATGGTAAAGATACATTTCATTTTTAAATATTGCTCATGAAAGTCTTCTGGTGAACTTATCAAAGATGCCCCTAATTAATGTAGATAACTGTCATAAAGACTTTGTATAGATGGGAAAGTGGGCATAGAGGTAATTATTGATATTTTCATGGTCCTCATTAATAAGGTCTAAGGTTTTTTTCCATGCTTTTGGTACCTTTGGTTTTTCAGATGTATTGCATTTTGAACCCTTAAAGCCCTTACACTCATATCATCCCTACCACCTATCTCTTTTCTACATTCGTTTCAATTCAGCTGCTTTTCCTTTTATTTCTTCTCTTTAGTTTTATTTCTTCCTCACCTGTAATCACTTCAAGGACTTTGGTGTTAGGGTCCAAGTGTGACAGTTTCCATAAGATTTCCTTGATGGAGAAATCATTTTGTTGGAGGGGGAGAAAAGGTGTTAGGCTTTTTAAAAATGGGCTTTACCCTCTACTGTTTCTCTCTGCTTTATAAGATTATATTGCTTATAATTTTCCATTCTCTCTTTTTTCTTTTTTGGTAAGATTTTATAGATGAGCTTGTATTCTAATCCAGTGTTGCCTTTGGCAGCCACCTCACTCTGTATGGCAAGTAAGACAGATATTTGCTAAATACTATGGCACTTCCTGGAATGTTTTAATTTCCTTTTTGTGGCGATTAATTTACACTGGTTTTAACTTGAATGAAAATATTATAATTGGTGTCAATGCTATTTCTTTTACCCATTTTTTATTTCAATAACTTATTTAATAATTCAGAGAGAATTCTTTTAAATTATATTTCTTATTCTTCTCTCAAGGAATTATAAAGTGTGGTCTTATCTATGATGAGTGCATAGACAGAAAAAAATCATTAAAAATTGGGTGTAGGGGAAAATAGTGTATACATAAGGTTAGCTGTTTGGTAAAGTGGAATTTAATTTCATTAACTTATTTAATAACCACTGACTACATATAACATCTTGTTCTAGTGACTCAGAAATTCAAATAAATGTGTATGTATGTGTGTATATGTGTATGTTTAGCTCCCTCTATGTTCACAACACCATGCTGAATGTATGGGATACAAAAAAAAAAAACTCCCTGTATTCAGAGAATTTACATTATAAGCTCCCCTATTTTGAAAGAAGGGAATATGACTTTTATGATAAAGAAATATAAAGAAATTTGAGGAGGTAGAGAACACTATGAAATCAATAAAGTCTACATGTCATAGATGACACCTTAGATTGAGCCATGAGTAAGAAGCCTTCCAAGAAGCTGAAATGAGAAGACATTTCATTCCAAGTAGCAGAGGCAGAGGCAGAGAAATTGAATGTTGAGTCTGGGAGACAGCATGTAAGTTAGTTTGGTTATAATATATGGTAAATAAAGGGGATTGATGAGATAAGCCTGAAACAGTACATTGAAGTTAGACTCTAGAAATTTTTAAATGCTGGTCCTTGTATAGAAGTTAGATTAGAGAAAAGAGAGAATATAAACAGGAGACCAATTAGGAGGCCATATGAGGAGAGAAGGTGAATAGGGGAAATGTTGAGGATGTAGAATTTGATGACATCTGGCAAGTGACTGGTTTTGGACAGTGAGGGAGAGTGAAGAGTCAGGCATGACTCTCAAGTTGTGAACCTTGGTAATTGAAAAAGTGGTGGTCCTTTTGATAAAATTAGGGAAATTTGGAGAGGAGATAGATTTGAGGAGAAAGGTAATGAATTTGATTGTGTATACATTGAGTTTGAAATGTCAACTGGAATGTCAAAAAGTGGAAATGTCCTGTGGTTCTCCCATTTTTTAAAGGATGGGATGGAGGACTAGGCAATTTTGTAGACAACAAAGGCTTAACATGGAAAGTGAGAGAAAAGGAAATGATTGAAATGTCAAGCTACCATGGAGGGCATGTGATCAAAGGTATACATTGTCAAGGAAAATAGTCACCTCTTCCTAGAGTCTGAGGCAAAGGAGAAAAGAATGTAGGATAATGTACAAATATTTAAGGTATGAAATGGAGAAGGAGCTCTTGGTAGATGATGGAAGATGATTTGGGGGGTTCAGTTTTCTGATTTAAGTAGAATATGAGACTCTTTGTGAATAAGGATGGTTAGGGGATGGTTTTGGAAAGACCACTGTAGGTAATATGTAATCAACAAAGAGTAAAAGTATTGCAATAAAGCAGTGAGGTTGTAGTTACAATTAGGTAAAATTAAAATCTATGGATCTAATTATAGGTGCTATGATTTTTTGCAGTGGCATTCAGCAACATGGGAGGAGAATCAAAGATGGCAGATGGTAAAGTAATATAGTGTTTGGCAAGCATCAACAGTGTCCCCTACTGTGATGGGGGAAATGGGACCCAAAAGATGAGATCAAGATAATGAACGTAGGAAAGTGATACCAGAGCAGGGGATGGTGTCTGGGAAAACAGGGGGTAATGAAACTGGAATGTATGATGAGGACTAAGTTGAGGGAGGGTGGAAATATAAGAGGTTATAATAAGAGAGAAGAACCTCAGAGTTCTAGATCATAAAGGTAGCACCATAGTTAACAGAAATGATGAGAGCAAGAGTATGATCATTTCTGTAAGTGGATGAAGTAGAGTGAAAATATAGATCTTAGGAGTAAAGGAGGCTGATAAATTGGTAGGCTTGGGCTTTGATGGGCATGTCAATTTGTATGTTACAATCTCCAAGTAAGAAGATGGGGGTTTAGAGCAAATATTATGATCTAGGTACTAAAGTCCTTAAGAAAAAGAAGAGGGGAGGGAAATGACTTAGAAATTGGTCAAGGAATCTAATAAGGATCTGGACTGTGTAATATAGACATAATGGATCTCAGGGAATATGCCTACTCTTTAAAGGACAGGTTTCAGTGGGCAGAAGAGAATGAAAAGAATGTATGGTGAAATATATCCACAGTAAAGTGAAATTTCTGAATAACAGAACAAGAAAACAGTGGAATAAAGAGGGTAGAAGAAGGAAATAGGGAAGGCCTCCCCTACTTCCACCTCAGCAGATTGTGACCCTGAATCCAAAGGATTGGGGAGAAAGAGGGCAGAGATAATATAGGAGAATTGTAGGAAGAAGTACAGCAAGCTTCCCTCTCCTCAAACTCCAAACAACCTAGAAAGTGTACCGGACTGAATCCTGATCAGACAATCCTAGAAAGTCACAGTGAGTCATTTTTCCAGCCCAGAATAGCATAAGGAAGCAGACAGAGAGGTTTCTGTTACACTGGGGATAGAATCTGGCCAGGAGTGGACACATAGAACTACTATAGCACTTAGGTTTAGGCTATGCATAAGGGGCAAGAGAAGGTCCTACAGTCATGGCATTCCCATGATGCACCATGACCTCAGGTAGGGTGCAGAAACAGGTGCCAACTGGCATCTTAGTTTCTTATTATCCAGTTTTATATCACAGATGCAGGGTGAAATGAGAAGTAAGGCAGCAGGTGCTAGGAGGTGTAAGGAGAGGAGAGGAGATACAGAAGCAAGGAAGCAGCAGTGTTAATCAGAGCTGAGGAACAGAGCAAGGTCTCGGTGCCAGCTTTGATCCCAGCATGACTGGGGCAGCAATGCCAGACCAAAGGGAAGCCAGCAGTTCTGTGACTTAGAACCAGCAGAGCTTCTGAACTGGTTGTTAGAGGTTAAAGAATTCAGACCGGGGGGGGGGGGGATAGCACTCAAACATTACCCTGCATCGGACTAATTTGGGAGTACTAAAAGCTTGCAGTTCCTCAGTCCAAGTTGTCCTTATGATACTGAAATAATACAACACTTGATACCCCAAAAAAGCAGCAAAAGGACCAAGTTCCAAAAGGACCTTCCCTTCAGAAGTGCATAGAGTCTCACCCTAACATCAAGTTCAAAATAAGGAAGTAGGCTAGGAAGAATGAACAGACAAAAAACGAATCCCACCATAAAAAGCCATTGTGGCAACAGCACTTAAGACACAAGCAAAGGCTTAATGGAAAACACAAGTTTTGTCTAGAATGCATGAAAGAAATTTCTCAACATTTTCTAGCTGTTCTCTTAGATGCCATAATCTCCTTAAACTCATCATCTTGCAAGATGAAATTGACCCTAAAATTCAAACTCCTCAGATAATTTTTCACTCTGACTGTAGGACTTCATTATTCCTCTGAGGAACTGAGTCCCCTCCTTATCTTCTCAGCTTCTTTTTATGCATGGTCTTCCTCTATCATATTGTCAGTTCCTTGAGGGCAGAGACTGTCTTATGTCTTTCTTTGTATTCCCAGTGCTCAGCAGACTGTTTGGCACATAGTAGGTACTTAATAAATGTTTATTGAATGTGAATGAATATGAGATGAAGCAAGGATTTTAAAAAATTAAAATATTTTTATAAATGAAATTATAGCACTACAGACAAAGTTGGAAAATAAATGAGAGCTACGGAAGAATTGGAAAAGAAATCAGTAGCTTGGTATAAGGGCAACAAAATATTATCTAAGCAGAAAACTGCCTTAGAAGGGACCAAACAGAAGCCAATAAGCCAGTAAGAAATATTAAAATGAAGTCAAGATTGAATGAGTAGAAGAAAATGTAAGGCATCTCATAGGAAAAACAACTAACTTGGAAGACATTGAGGAGAAAAAATTTAAGAAACATTGGACTGAGTGTCATGAACAAAAGCAGGAGTCCAAACAGTAAAAGAAAACTCCCCACATCTCATAAAAGTAGAAGGCAAATTGAAAATAGAAATAATCCACTGATTACCTCCTGAAAGAATCCTCTAAATAAAAACTCTGAGGAACATTGTGGCCCAAATATGGCACTTCCAGGTCAAAGGAAAAATACTGCCAACAAGAAAGAATTAAGGAACCAAGGATCAACAGTTAGATTCACATGTGACTAGGCAGGCACTAGTGTAATGGAGCAAAGATCACACACACACACACACACACACACACACACACACACACACATCCCTTCAACAACAAGAGATGGGCAAATAGTAGAACAGTCTGTTAAATGCAGTGGGAGAGAAACCGAAAGTGCTATGAGATTTTAGAGGATGCACAGTATTACTTTCAGCAGGGGAACTGCCTTTGAAGACTACACTAGGCAGAGATGGGGATAGGAGAGGATTATAGGGAAGCATTCTAGGTGGAAGTATTGGCAAAAGCAAAAGTGTGGAGGTGAGAAAGTTAAGAATCTGTTGTGGAGAGGGTTGGGTCAAGTCTAGTTGGTTTGGTGCCTAGGGTACATGAAGAAGAGTAGTGGGAGATAAAATTGAAAAGGTAAGTCGATTAAGATCATGAAGGACCTTCAATATCTTACTTATAAAATGGATTTTATTTAGGAGGTAGGAGGGAGTTATTGTAGGGTTTTATAGAATTATATGATAAGAATGTTGCATTAATAAGATTTATTTAATACCCTTGTATAAGACTGGTTGAAGTGAGAGTAGATCTCTCGACACTATTAAGAAGCTGTTGCAATATTTTAATGGAAAGATGTTTTTTGTCCTTCATTTTCTAAGAGGCTCAATGAAGTCTTGAATTATATGAAAATTGGATTTAAGTGAGGCAGAGTTGTACAGAATTGTCAGCTTTCTCTCTCTTCCTGAGTCATGAAAGTCCAGTGGCAGGACAAAAATCTAGATGACTGGCAGTGACCCAAGATAAGGAACATAGGGCGATAGAAAGGAGATGGATTAGGGCCCACCCCTGGATTAGGCCTTGTCCTTGAGTTGACCATCTAACCAAGGAGACAGTACAGATGAATACATTCTATCCAATAATTTTTGTTGAGTGTGAGAGAATAGCAATTTAGTTTTAATACCTATCCTTGTTTGAATGAATCAAGGGGAGATTCCTAGAGTAGTTCACCTTACACTGTGAATGAAAAGTAATGTGTCTTTGAGCCCAAGAAATAAGGTTCTTCAAATCAGGGAGGCAGGCAAATAAGGGAGAGTTGTGTAAGGCAGGGACATGAAGGGACAGAGAAATGTGCTTTGGCAGATCCTAATTTTTGCCCAATTTGCATGATTCTCCATCACAATAGAAAGTCATGATGAGGAAGGGATAACTATAGTCCAGCTTCTTTATTTTAGAGGTGAGGAAACAAGCCTTGAGAAGCAAATGGATGTGATTAAAGTTGCATGTGTGGTACTGTGAATAGAGCCCTGGGTCTGGAGTTAGGAAGACCTGAATTCAAATGTGGCCTCAGACACTTACTAGCTGTGTGGTCCTGGGCAAGTCACTTATCCTCTGTTTGCCTCAGTTTCCTCATCTGTAAAATGGGGATCATAATAGCACCCACTTCCCAGGGTTGTTATAAAGATCAAGTGAGAGAACATATGAAAAGTATTTGGCACATAACTAAGTGCTATATAAATGTTAGCTATTGTTATAGCTACTATTATTATTGTCTAACTAATCAATAGCAGAGCCCAGACTAAACCTCGAGTTACCATCTCCCAGGGAGTTTTCTAGTATAGTACAGTAACTTCTGGCAGTGGAAAATTTATCTTGCTTTCCTAATACAAGGTTACAGAGCACATTCCCTTAGTGTCCCCATTGTTGTTAGGGCTGAAACCAGATGGTTCAGATTCCCTGTCTCAGCTAAAATATTTCATAATGTAAGCACCTGAAAGGAAGGGATGACTGATGTGAAAAGTGTTTACTAACCGATAAGTGGGTTTCCTTTTGTAAACCATAAAGCCCTACATAAATGTGAGCTGCTGTTACTATGCTGATTATTCCCAGTTGCAAATGTTCTAAAAAAAGTAACCTGTCTTAATTCTCTCAGTTGCAATCCTTGTTTCTTTTTAGCACCAGGAAATTATGTATATTCGACTTATGTAGGTACCACTTTAGAATGAGGCTTTCTGTAGTGTGCCCTGGGTTTTGATCCTTTTTAGGAGGGTGCTAACTTAGGCCATTAGTGAAAAAGATGTAACTTGATCAATCATCATTAGTAGTGAAAATTTATTAAGTATCATTTTATGTCTGTGGAACTCAGAATATTAAAATTCTGAATGTAATGTATTTTTAAAGGAAAGACCTTGGGTTTTCCAGCTAGAAGAGACCTCAGAGGTCATCTAGTCAGATGACCTGGGGAGAGAGGATGGGGAAAGGTTGGAGGGAAATAATGTAGATTTGAAAATAAATAAATTGAATGTTAAAATATTAAAAAAAAAAAGACATGCTATCTGCCTCTTGATAAAGAGGTGATGGACTGACACCTTTTTCTTCCTTCTTTCCCTTCCTTTCCTCCCTTTCTTTCTTCCTTTCCTTTCCTTCTTTCCCTCCTTCTGTTCTTCCCTCCCTCCCTCCCTTCCTTCCTCCCTCCCTTCTTTCTTCCCTTCCTCCCTTCCTTCCTTCCCTCCTCCCTTCCTCCCTTCCTCCCTTCCTCCCACATAGCTAATATGGATACTTGTTTTGCCTGACTACATGTTTGTAAAAGGGGTTCTGCTTTTCTTGATTTCTCAGTATTGAAGAAATGAGAAGGGAAGGATTATAACCTGAAAATAAAATAATTAATCATAACTCAGAACGTAAAAGGAAGAAAACATTTTCTGGGCGTGTGACCGTGGGGCAGTCGTTTAAGGTCTGCGCCTCAGTCCCTTCAGTGCTTTGGCAGACCTAGTTCAGGCTGTTCT
Source organism: Gymnobelideus leadbeateri (assembly GCA_011680675.1). Taxonomy (NCBI): domain Eukaryota; kingdom Metazoa; phylum Chordata; class Mammalia; order Diprotodontia; family Petauridae; genus Gymnobelideus; species Gymnobelideus leadbeateri. The sequence continues at coordinate 113,054 of WOXC01002043.1, forward strand.
CTCCGCTTGCCTGTACCATTGCAGTAGCCTCCTGACTAGTCTTCCTGCCTCTCATCTCTCCCCACTCTAATCCATCACCCACCCACTTGCCAAGGTATTTTTTCTAAAGCCTCTGTACTGAAAAAGTAATAGATAAATGTGAATTATTATTTTAAATCCAACATCACAGAAATTCTAACACAAACATATGTTCACATCAAACATACTCTAACAATATAGTTTTTATATTATTCTGTCTCCTGATCTCTGCTCATTCATATCTGTAGATAATGAATTTTTTTTCTTGTTCTAATAAAGGAGAGAAGGAATTTGCATCTCAATGGAAGTATATGGCTGCTCTGTTCTCCTTGGAGAGGCAGATCAAGTAATTGCTGAAATCGGTTTATTATGTATCCAAAGGCAAGGGGAGAAATGTAATTTCATTAGATATTTGGTCACTTTGTGAAAATAATTGTGGCTTCATCAGTTGAAGAGGATGCAAAGAAATTTTTAAACAATTCAGTTAGACCCTCCATTTGATATTCAATGACTTCAATGCAGAGGTAGAAATAGTTGCGGATGGTGAACCATGATAGAGAAAATATGGCATAAGACCGAGAGAAGAGAGGTCATAAATACATATGTTTACATAAATATATACTTACACACATATACATGCTACAATGAAATCTCTCTCCTGTACATCACAGAAAGTTTCTTTGAGAAAAGAATTGGAAGGTGCCGTATATGGTAGATACTGAATAGCATCACAACAAATGAATTGATTACATTCATTATAATCCCTGGACTCAGTCTTTCACTTCACTCCATCTTTTGCCTTCACATGTGGGAGCTTCAACATATATATTTATGCTTCCTTAAAAATCCTAATTTCTTGGTGTCTTAGTCTATTCAATTCCCAGGATGCATTCTTTCTGTCCATCTCAGCTACACACAAAGCTTTACCACTGACCTTGCCCATCACCCGCAAATGTTACACTTCCATGTTCATGAAATCTGAATGTCCTTTGGCTGGATTTTTTGTCATTTTATCTATCTCTATGCTTTATAACCCCTGTTAAACTATCATTCTTTTTGTCTCCTCCCCTTCTCAGCTAAACTCCTTGAGAAAGCTTTCTACACAAAATATAACTGTTTTCTGTATACCTTTGACAGTATGTCTTCTGACCTCATCATTTGACTGAAACCTCTATCACCAAACTTACCAGTTATCTCTTAATTGCCAGATCTAATGGCCTCTATTCAAACCTCATCCTCCTTGACTTCACACTTTCTGGCACTGTCAATCACTTTCTCCTCTAGGGACACTCTTTCATCTTTGGGTTTTTGTGACACTGCTCTCCTTGATTCTCCCTCCATCCAGCCTTCTTCTGTATCTCTTTTACTGGTCCTTTATCCATGTCACTGCCACGAACTTAACACCATGTCGCCTCCCAGATCCTCTTCTCTTTCTAACCTTCCTTCCACTGGAGCCCAGTGACCTGGGTCTACGACCTTTATGTCATCCTTAACTCCTGGTTGTCACTCACCCCACATAGCTAACCTGTTAGGAAATCTTTTAGTTTTTTTTTTTTTTAACATCATCTATGAGTGTGTATGTATCTGTGTTTGTATGTGTATGCACACTTACAAACATTCTATTATGTATAGACACACGTGCACACACACACACACACACACACACACACAATCTCTATAATCTGAGTTCAGTCCTCATCACTTCTTGCCTGGACTATTACAGTAGCTTTCCAACTGACCTCCCTACCTCTAGTCTCTCCTCAGTCTTAGTCATCATCCAGTCACTTGCCAAAGTGGTAGCTTATTTTTTTCCCCAAAAGCATAAATCTGACCCTGTCATTTCTCTCCTGCTATACCTCTAGAATCAAATACAAAGTCCTCTGGCTTTAAAGCCCCTTCCTACCTTTCCAGTCTTATACTTTACTTCCCTCCATACATTTTAGTGTCTGGGGTAACTGGACTAGACAATGGTGTTCCGTCTCCTACGTCCACATTTTTGCCCTGGCTCTTCTTTTCCAGTCCTGGAATGCTCTTCCCCCTCACTTTCACCTCTTAGTCTCACTGACTTCCTCAAGATTTAGCAAAAATTCTACCTTTTGTAAGGGACTTTTCCTAGCTTTCCCAGTTGCTAGTGCCTTCCTCTCTTAGTTACCTTCCATCTACTCTGCATATATTGTGTATGTTACTAGGTTACATGTTGTTTCCCTCATTAGCATGTACAAGCTCCTGGAAGGCAAGGCCTATCTTCTTTTGTATCTGTACCTCCAACACCTAGACCATGACTATCACATAGTAGGCCCTTAATAAATACTTCATTGATTCACATTAATCATGAAGCAGATGGAATATTATTCTATTTTACAGAAAGGAAAATGAAGTTCAGAGAGTATAAGTTATTTGCTCATGATTACACAACTACTGTTCTCATATATCTAAGAGAATAACCTAGGGTGTTACCTATCTAGCTGAATAAACATTTTTATTTGAATTTGCACCAGGTTGCAGACAGTGACAGCTAATTCAATTTATGGCCTGGTCATTAATAGTAAATAATACTAGCTCACATTTCTTTAAAAAAAAATGCCCAGATTTTATTAAACTTTTGTTTGTACCTTGCCTAGCTTTCCCTTTATGTTCCTTTCCCTCTTCCCCCTCTCTGTAAGAATAGCTCATATTTCAGTAATGATTTAGGTAACATACTGCTTTCCATAATCATGTTTTTCACTACTACATTATAAGGTAGATAATGCAAATATAATTATTATAATTTTACAGATGAGGGAAGAGGCTCACCAATGTTAAATATTTTGATCAAGAACATAGTTAACAAAAGGTAAACTGAGTCCTTGTACCCAGATTTTAGATTCTCCCAGTTTGAAAACACCTTGGAAATTACCTAATCTTTGCCTAAATAGGAATCCCCCTACCCATAGCATCCTTGACAAGACCTTTAGTAATGGGTTATCCAGGTAACTCATTGCACAAAAGGGAGCTCTGTTAGAAATTTGTTTCCTTATGTAGAGTTTTAATCTACCTCTGTAATTTCATTTTTTTTTTTTTTTTGCTTTTTGGCGGGCAATTGGGGTTAATTAACTTGCCCAAGGTCACACGGCTAGGTTTTTGTTTGTGTGTGCATTAAGTGTCTGAGGTCGGATCCAAACTCAGGTCCTTCTGACTCCAGGGCCGACGCTCTACTCACTGCCCCGTACCTCTGTAATTTCTAACCATCGTAAATTCATCTTCCTTGCACCAGGCAAAACAAGTTTCATTTTTTTTTTTACATGATGGTCTTTCAAATATAAATCTCATTTCTGGGATTAACACCTTCATTTCTTTCAGTGGCATGCTCTGTAATCTCTGTAATGTTATACCCAGCACAATCAGTTTAATTAAACAGATATACTACTTCTTTGTACAAAGTGCTGAGCTAAGGGGCGGCTAGGTGGCGCAGTGAGTAAGGGCGCCGGCCTCAGAGTTGGGATGACCCGGGATCGAATCCGGCCTCAGAAAATGAGCACCCACACATAAATAATGACTAGCCGTGTAACCTTGAGCAACTTACTTAACCCCAATTGCTTAAAAATAAATAAATAAATAAATAAATGAAAAAAAAAAAAAAACCAGTGCTAAGCTAAGTGCTGGAGAAACAATTTTGAAAAGTGACAGTACCTTGAAGGAATAGTCTACAAAGGTGGAATGTGACATATGCACAGATAAGAAATGATATACAATGAGGGAGAAGAGGGCTCCTGACAACGTTAAGATGAAATGATTTAAGGAGAAGGAAAACACTTTGGACTGAGAAAATCAGGAAAGGCTTCATGAGAGATTGAATTGATTTCATTTTGTTGGTGGTATTTCTAAAATGTGATCCTTCAAATTGAATATAGGTCCAGATATCTGACCAGGGTGGGGCACCTCAGAACATTTCCCTTATTCTCAGAACTGTGCCTCTTGTCATTTTGTAATATCACCTTAGCCTTTTGGATGGCCTGACAAACTGTTGAATCATTAAACGGGCAGTCTACTACAACCTTTTTAAATGCAAATTGTTCTGCCACACCTGTCTTATCTAGTACATATGTGGTAGGTTTTTTGTTTTTTTTTTTGGGGGGGGGGGAAGGTATCCATGTGTTTACATTTTATCCCCATTAGATTTATCTGATTAGATTCAGCCTAGCATTCCAAACCAAGATCTATTTCTATTCTGACTCAGTCATCTAACATATTAACTATCCTTCCCACTTGTTGCCATGTACAGATTTGACAAGCAAGTCTTCATCCAAATAATTAACTGATAAAAATGTAAAATAGCACATGGCTACAGATCTGACTCAGAGTTGGAAGAGACCCTAGAGATCATCAAATCCAACTTCATTGTTTTACAGATGAGGAAATTGAGACCCAGACAGGTGAAATGACTTTCCCAAGGTCCAAGTAGCAGAGTAGGGGTGCTGGCACCCCAAAATATTGACATGTGCATCCCGCCTGAATGAATTTGACCTAAGCCTTCTTTCAGCCAAAGAAAAACAAAGTTTATTTTTAAAAATGCCATATTGACCAAACTCTTAAGAAATCTCAACATTAGCTAAACTCTTAAGGAATATGAGCATTTATATTGCTAATGCTAGAGGGCTAGATTGAATCTGAGCACCTTCATGGAGGCAGAGATGGATTTTATATACAGAAAGATTGTGGGAGGGATCTAGGGTTGGCCAAGTAGTCTGGGGTGATTGGAGGAGGGGTCTAGAGAGGGTCTTGATGGGAGTGGCCAGTAGGCTGGAGTGACTAGAGGTAGAAAGCCAGGAACTAAGGGACTTCAATTTTTAGATAGGATCCAGGGTGGGAAGGAACCAGAAGGTGATACAGAGATAACAGACCATGGAGGGCTAGGCTAAATTATAGGTAACTGAGAATTGGGCATAGCTAGGCATAATGAAAGTCCAGTTGAGGGGATTATAGACTCAGGCAAACTGAGTCTATAATATAGACTCAGACTAGGACCTGAATTATAGACTATAGACTCAGATTATAGACTCAGACTAGGACCTGAAGACAAAAGGGACCCAAATTCTTTTGGGGTAAAGAGCCTGGCACCCCTGTTGGAATCAGATCTTCTAGTTCCAAATCCAGTACTTTTTTCACAATAACTCACCTTTTCCATATCCCAGGGGCTATCCATGAGTAAATTCCCACCAACATTGTGATTTTACACTGTATAAAATTGGGTTAACTTAATAACATTATTTTTTCATCAACCCTTCTCTAAATATTTCTAAATCAAAATTACTTCTCCCCAAGTGGTGACTTGGGAGCTTTCCAGAATACAGATTCCTTATGTTCTTCTTGCTTGAAGGGAGCAAGGGTTGTACACCTTGGTAATTGTATGATACAAAATGATTCCTAACTGGGTTTCATGGAGAAAAAGATCCTGGCAAACTAATCTGATTTCCCCATATAGTAGTGTAATGGGGTTCTTGGATAGGAAGGAATAAGGAGGAGCTAATGGAGCTGAGCAAACTGTGAGTTACACAGAGAGTAGGTGAGTTACACAGGTGAGTAACTGGATCTTAGTCTGGGCGTGGTCAATCCCTTTGTCATCCTCAGCAAGGATGAATTCCTAAGTAGGGTGCAGAAATGTTTTAGGCATTCCACTTTGAGTTGGTTGTGGGAAAATGAAAGCAGGTATAGAAGAGAGTGATAAAAGTTTTATAAAGACAAAGATTCTAAAGACTATGAGTGAAGGCTAAGGAAGTCAGAATATTTAACTGGGGGATTATAGGGGTAAGATTATGCGGTGTCACCTATGGTGTTTGGGGCTCTGACATTTTTTGCAGGGCTCCTGTCTACTTGATTAAAAATGTTTTCCAAAACTCATGGGACCCCGTGAGGTATATTGATTCATCTATTGATGATGAGTTAGAATAATTAGCTTGTAACATTCACTTCTTCATAAAAAAGTATTGTGATTTAAAATACTGAAGTGTACAGACTAATGATAGTCTAAATTTGGATTATGATTGTTGTCCATGAGACCACTAATGTTACGATGCTGTGCCTGGTCCAGACCCTCAGATAGTACTTGGCCAGGATTACTGCAGCAGCCTCCTAATCGGTCTCCCTGCACCCAGTTCTTTCCTTTTCTATTCTATCCTTGGTATAGCTGCTAAATTGATACTCTTTAGTTCAGGTTCAGTCCTGTCATTCCTTTCTTTAAGAAGCTTCAGTGGCTCTCTGCTGCATTTAGAATCATACAAAATCCTCTGTTGGACATTTAAAGTCCTTTACAATTTGATTCCTTTACTATTTTTCCAGACTGATTACTCATTACTTTCCCTCATGCACTAGATGCTCCAGCCAGGCTTTTTCTTCTCCACTCACAACTTTCATCCTCTGCATCTTTGCATAGCTGCTTTCCATTCTTGGAATTCTCTCCCTCCTTACCTCCATCTTTTGAACCCTTAGTACCCTCTGAGCTTTAGCTCAAGAGCCCCCTCCTTCAAGATGTCTTTCCTGATTCCATTATTTGTTAGCTCCAATCAATGCACCAAGTCACTGTGTACTTTATACAAGCTGTATTTATTCATCTGTGAACATGTTACCTCCTTCCCTTCTCCTTAAGTTCCTTGAGGACAGGGAGGGTTTCACTTTTGTATTAGTACCTCCAGCACAGCCCTGATGCATAGTAGGTTCTTAACACATGCTTACTGATTAGATGTTGATACTACAAAGATAAAGTCCTTGCCCCTGCAGAGCTAGCTAATTATGACATGCAGGGTAGGTTATGACAAGTGCAAAACTGAAATACAAAGAACTCAAAAAAATAGGTGGGAGAGAATTTATAACTAGGAGGATCAGGGAGGGAGATGGATCTTAAACTGAACTGGAGGAAGAAAAAAGACTTTTTGTACTATTCTATACTTAGCCATTAACTAGTTACATGCTTTTGGAAAAAAATCACTTGGGCCTTAGTTTATCTCTAAAATGAAGGAGCTGGATTAGGTAACTTCTTTGCAAACAGCAACACTTTTTAATATACATTTGTTCTCTGTAAAGTGGGAATAGTGGTGAAACAATCTGAGGGAATACTTGTAGACCATGACTCTCCAGTGTTTTAGTGTTTGGAGGTTTTTTTGTTTTGTTTTGTTTTGGTTTTTTGTCATGAGGATTTGAAAGTGAAGTACGAGCCAGTGGCATAGGAGCCAGCAGAGCTTGTGTTTCTTCAATCACCTCCTTCCAGAAGAGCCACTGAGTGAAGAGAGAATGAGCATACATGCTCAATTGTTTAAAAGGAAGAGAAGATAGAGACACTACAGTGTCAGAACAGGACTAGATAGCCTGAGAGAAAACCATATTAACCGGAATAAAGGACTTGCTGAGAGTGTTGTTGTATAGTAGATAGAGACCTGGAGTGAAGAAGATCAAGACACAGGTCCTACCTTGGACTCACTGAGATGATGGGAAAATTGCTTCACTTCTCTGAGCCTGTTTTTTCATTTGTCAAATGGAGATTGTATTATTAATAACCAGTCTCAGAGTTTTTATAAGGCTCCAAAGAGATAATGGATCTAAAATATTCCATAGACTTTATTGCTATGTAAGTGCCACTTCCTCTTGCAGCAGTGATTTAATACCTTCCTTTTTTGGGGGGAGGCTTCAAAGATTCGGGCTAGGGCATGGAAGATTTCAGTTCAGACCCCTAGTACTCACCAGAGTAGATCAGAAGCTCTTACATGCCACTGGAAACACAACCTTCCCCTCTGCAAAGGGATGAGCTGCTTTCAGGGGACTCTGAGGTGTGTGTCTCTGTCTTTGTTACAGGTGGTGAGACTTCAGGGTGTTCGCTCCCTCAAACCAGAATATGTTTCAAGACAATAGGTACTCACTCCCCCTTGCGTATCCACACATTTGTCTTAATATAGGGATATTGCTCTATAAACTAACTCACCAGAGATTATTTTTTCATTGTTCTTACCAATAATAAACAGTAACATAAGAAAACTTCAAAGGTTTGTGAATCCATTGGTATGAGTAGAATAAAAAAGTATTGTGGTCTCCTTCTACCTTAACAAATTGTCATTTGTGAAGTGCCGTACCTAAAAAAATTGGTCACTCACCTTTGTTTAACGAGTCTCTCCAATTTAAATCCCCTTTTCCATCTTGGTAAAACCTGTGAGAAGTTGGGCTCTGCTTCGATAACCTTTAACAACCCAGGGATACTATCACAACTTGGATGGACATTAGGGAGAAGACTTTTCAAATTCTTTCAAATAGCAAGCTGTCCCTGTGTTTTGAAATAACATTGTTTTTTAACCAAAGTTCTACTTGTACACAAATTTGTGGTAATTGTTTATGTGTGTAAAATATGCTGCAAAGACAGTTTGTAGGAAAGATGAAAAGTGTGATTCCAGGGCAGCTAAGTGGCACAGTGAGTAAGAGCGCCAGCCCCAGAGTCGGGAGGATCCAGGATTGGTTCCGGCCTCAGATACTTAATACCCACCCAAAAACTGGCCTTGTAACCTTGGGCAAGTTACTTAACCCCAATTGATTTAAAAAAAAAAAGTGTGATTCCACACCAGGAGTGTGTAAATGGGGATTTGAGGGGAGAGGTTGGACAGTTTTGGGTCAAGAGATACAATGTTGTCCAGCAGCATTGCAAAATACAAGTTTCAGTGTGCCAATGGAAAATATAAACATTTGTCCCAGTCCTACTTGGCAGTGAGAACAAGATTACTTACTGTCTGAGATTTCCATTGGGGGTTTGTTCTCACCAGTCATATCATAAGCCTCCCTTTCCTAGTAGAAGGTTCTCAGTGGGGGATGACAGTAAAGAAATTGCTGGCTTGTCTCACCTTCCTATGGACCTTTGTAGCCTCATGACTCTTGAGTGAACCGGTGTTTATCTCCAGATTTTACTACTTTCTCTCTACCCACCCCCCTTTCAAGAATTTCTGTTCCTTCAGCTAAAGGAAGAAAATAAGTTAACTCACTGTGTGCCTTTGAGCAAGTCACTTTCCCACTTTTGTCTCTTTCTGTATGGATCTTTAAGTTGGAGAATGAGTTTAAAAATAAGTTATTCAGTCTGAGTCTGCCATGTTCTAGGTGCTGGGGATGCAGAGAAAGGCAAAAAGTAATCCTTGCTCCTAGAAGTTTACATTCTAATTGAGAGAGACAACATGCAAACAACTATGTACAAACAAGATATATGCAAGATAAATTGGAGATAGTCTCAAAGGGAAGAAGTTAAAATTAAAGAGGCCTGGGAAAGGAACTTTAGCTGATACTTGAAGGAAGCCAGGGACATTAAAAGGCAAAGGTGAGGAAGGAAGAGTGTTCCAGTCATGGGGAACAGCCAGCAAGAATGCTTGGGATCATAGATGTAGTATTGTGTTCAAGGAACCCCAAGGAGACCAGGGTCACTGGATCAAAGAGAATAAAAGGGGTAAGATATAATAAGAAACTTGGAAAGTTAGGAAGGAGCCAGGTTAGGGAGGGATTTAAAAGCCAAAAAGAAAGGTTTTATATTTCATCCTGGAGATAATAGGGAGCTGCTGGAGTTGATCAAATAGGGGGATGATATAGTCAGAATGTACGTGAGGAAGATCAATTTAACAGCTGAGTGGAGGATGGACTAGAGTAGGGAGAAACTTGAAGCAGGCAGACCAACACATAGGTTATTTCAACAATCCAGGTTTGAAGTAATGACAGCCTATACCAGGGTGGTTACAATGTGAAAGGAGAGAAGAGAATATATATGAGAGATATTACGAAGGTAAAATCAATAGGTCTTGGCAACAGTTTGGATATGGAGGACAGGTGAGAGAGTGAGGAGTCGAGGATGGCATCTAGATTGAGAACCTGGGTGACTGGGAAGACAACAATATCCTCAACAGGAGTAGGGAAGCTTGGAAGAGGAGAGGGTTTGAGGGGAAAGATAATGAGTTCAGGTTTGGATATGCTGAGTTTAAGATGTCTGCTGGACTAGTGAGCATCAAACCCCAAGGCTAGAATTTTATAGTTGGGAGGGACCTTGGAGATCATCTATTCCACCCCGTTCATTGAGGAATCTAAGTAAATGCTTTGTCCAAGGTCATATTAGTTGTAAGTGTTAGTGGAAATAAGTCAAGAAGGAAAAATCAGTTTTTTAAGCTTATAGGGCTTAAGAAATAGGAATCTATGGTAGTAAAAAAGTTTTATGGATCAGTAAAATGTACCATAAACAAGCTGTTTGGGAAATTCTGTTCTAGTACATTGTCTAGTTCATAAAAGAAAACTGATGCCCAGTAACAAGTGCTCAAACTCACAAAGATAGTAAATAATAGAACTAGGTCTACAACCTTGGCCCCTTTTACTCCTAAGCTAGTGTTTTTTTTTTCCATTAAAATATACTATGGTTTAAGGCCAAAGTCCTCAGGGAAGAAAGGTGTTAATGTCTTTAGGTACTGTATCACGATTTTATCCATTAGGCATGTGGACTACAAGGAAAAGGGAGTTGGAAGCTTAGGGGATTTCTTGAGAGCCCACTGTTGGTTCCTTCAGATCACTCTCTAATTCAGGGGCTCCCCAAGTAGAAGCTGATGATACTGTGTGGGATAAAGATCCCACAGACCCTTACCCAAATAAAACTCAGAGGTTTCTCCAGGTAGAAACAGATGCTCTTTATTCATTCTCGTGAGAGTTGGGCATCACCTATTCCAGACAAGCCTGGTATAGGGAGGCACCCAGCAAGAGTCAAGCAAGCATTTATATACCCTTACACAAACAATTCCAGGAAAATACCCCCAAAATCCCAAAATCTCCCTCCTACTACCCTCCCCCTACAGCTAGACCATCAATTCATTGGTGGGATTGTATGGCCTCATAGTCTACATAAGAACCCAGAAAGTCCCTCTTTACCCAATACAAAGCCTTATAGCTATAATTATCCATATTTAGCAGAAAGGGGCTATCAAGAAAACAAAACTTAGGTTTTGGGGAGGTCTAGGACCTAGCTCAAGTTTGGTGACTGTCTCCTTCATTTTATGAGAATACTTTCACTCATCTCACTCAATTCCTCCTCTATTATTTGAACATGAAAGTTTCTCACACCAGAGTTGGTAAGTTTCCTCAACTTCTCTGTCTGTCTCCAGCAAGAGTCTCTTTTCACATTGCTGTCTGACAGAAGTCTTCTGGTCACTTCTTCCCAGCCATCCATCCTCAGTATCACTTCCCAGGTTTTCTACAAAAGTAATCTTGGAACCAATTCAAATTACCACTCCTAAATCCTTGTCATTCTTACAGAATTAAAATTGGAATCTTAATTAATTGCCATGATCACACATTAGAACCAATTTCTTACATTCTGCATTAATCTATTATTAACTCCCCCACCAGGATAAGATCTTCACTAAGGAATGTATATTAAGCTAGCAATTTAGGACAATTAGAAAAATTAGAACTAAATGATTCACAAACTATTCTACTATTAACAGTAGCTAATTAAAACAAAGCTGAAACAAATATAATGCTAACTGGATTACAAGCTAAAATTCCCTCAAACTAGAGGGCTCTCACTTATACAGAGATACCCTTACTAAATCCTAAACCTAGAAATTTTAATCTTATTATAACTTTAGACATTCTAGAATCAAATATTTAATAGATTCACTATCATATTTTCAAAACTTGTGATTATTGAAGCTTGTCACCAAACAAAACTATGAGGGAACCATAATTCCCTAATTTCAGGATGTCAATTCCAGGCAGAATGTATACCAAACTGCAATCTGCATTGAGCCGGGCTTGAAGTCTGCTAGATGTTTGAGAGTAAATTGAGTCAGGAGAATCCTACCTCAGCTCATTCGGAATAGTCATTCTCCCGACTTCCTTGCACCTCATACCTATATCTTACAGGGTCTGGCACCATAGGTTGGTGGTTCGGGTGGCTTGGATAGCTTTCTCTTACTAGTCATACCTGGAGTTAGACTCAGAGAAACAGCTAATTAATAGTCCCATCAAAAACTTAAGTAACAGTCTCTAATAATCAACTCAAAACATGATTTTAATCTCATATTGGTTGAGGAACATCTCTAAAGTGAACCTCAAACAACCTGTATTCCTTTTATATTCATTCTTATTCATAAAGAAATCAAATCTTCCATCAGGATTATAACTGATTGCCCTAACAGATTTATATCTATCAACATTTTTTCTATCTTCTTGTGACTGTACTTAATCTGAACTCACACTAAAATTTCCTTTCCTTTAACCAGGAATATCTCTGATTTAATCCCAACAGTTAATTCAGTCAATTGTATTAATAATGTTGCTCTCTCATCTCCTTTGAAATGCCCAATGACATGACTCCATTTCACACAAACACACAAATATACCTTTACTATAGTAACCTTGAATCCTAGCTCTAATTCATGGCATAATAATTCAACATTATATTTACAGCTTTATTTGACTTATTAATTAAAAGCTATCTTCTTAAAATGCGTCCTCACACTTAAGGTGTCCTGAACACCTCCGTCCTAGGGACAGGAGGGGTCTGAAGGACCCTCCTCTTTTATTTTCAAATCTTTTAAATCTATCTTCCCATATTTTTAATATCAATATTATATTTTATATTGGACTTTGCAAAGTTGATGGAGGGTATCTTTTTATAACTCACTTTTGGAACAAGGCTTATTCTTGATACTTTTGCAGAGGTTCATTGTCTCATCTCACAAGCTGATAAATTATATATTTAATTAGTCTCATAACATTCAGGAAGAATATCCTTAAGGTAGCAAACTTTCAAACATTTCCCTTAATTTCACTTTTCACCAGAAGTCTTTTGCCCTGACAGGGGGTAGAATCTCCTTTCTTAGACTTCAACTGGCTGTGGTGGGCACAGGTCCCCTCAGGTTCTTTCTCACTATGAGCCTCTTTTAACTCTAAGGCTTCATTTAGTTCCTGAAGCAGCTCATAACAATAGCAACCCTGTACCTGGAGGGTAAAATATTCTCCATCCATTAGCTTCTTTTTGTAATCAATAGAGACCTGGTTGGACGAAGCATTTATATACAGTATGGTCACAAAACCTTTTTACCTTAACATCAATTTAATCTTATTAAATTATGCTATATCTCAAAAGATTTTGCCAGGACTCACATATCTAAGGGGACTCCCCCTTTTAACATCTTCCCTTTCACAGATTTTAAACTTGTCCCACTTGTTAGAAATTATCTTTAATCTTTTTATACACAGACTTGCTACTTCTCAGCACATCAAGCTTGCTGTTTAGGAGTTTCATAACTGAAACAGGCTCCCTTCCTAGGGTTGATGACCTTGCCCACTCAACCCCCTTTTTCATACACATAAACAATTTCAGATCTTTACAAAACTTACAAGAGGATTCACAGAATCCTTCTTCACATAATTACTTTTCACAAACATACTTTTATAAACATTTGATTTATACAATAGCTTCCAAATAACTGAATTAGCAATTTCATATTTCATAAATAATTAACAAAACAGTCTCGATTAAAAGCTCTCTTTTTAAAACAAAAACAAACTTAAAAATTCATTAATTTCTCAGGTGGATTACACATAAATCAGGTGATTTACAAGAAAACGAAACTTAGGTTTTAGGGAGGTCTAGGACCTAGCTCAAGTTTGGTGACTGTCTCCTTCATTTTATGAGAATGCTTTCACTCATCTCACTCAATACCTTTCTGTCTGTAGGCAGGGTTCCTGATTTCACTTTTTCTGCCTGCTTGTTTCCTGTGGCATTTTGCTCAGGCTGGTGAATAGGACTTTCTTTTCTAAAACTGGAGACAGAAGGTACTTGGTGGAATCCAGGATGGGTGAGGGAGTACTCCAGGCTCATTGGAATTGCAGAACCGTAAGAGGAACCATAAGAGTCCTGTACTTTCCCTTTCTACTATAAACTTGCTGCTGCTGTGAAGACAAAATTCAGGTTGGGAAAGAAAGTGGGTGGGTGATTTAGTTGTTTGCTGAGGTAGATTCTGTGGGTGCCTAGGCAAATGGCCATCTGTTTTACTAACTTAATGCCACTTTGACTGAAATGGCAGCCCATGAGTTTTACTTTTACATTATGTCTTGGAAGATAATTAAATATGTGGCAGTTTAAATATTTGTAGACTACATGGTATAGGAGAAATAACACTGAAAAAGACTCAAAAGACCAGATTCTATTCAAAGCCCTGCCACTAACAAGCTGGGTGAATGTTCCTCCACCCAATTGTAAAATGCTGAGGTTGTGAACCTAAGCATCTCTAAGTGCCATCATCAGTGCCAGTTCTGACATCCTAAGAGTAGGCACAATGCTTAGGAAGAATTAATGCCAAGACAACTAAGTGCACATAAACTATAGTAATGGCTACTAAATAGGTGTCCATATAGATAAGCAGAGAGAGAATGAAAACTTAGCCCAGGCTCAGACTCCAAATTCATACTAGTCATGAGTGTTGGACCCTGGTGGAGGTCCTGAGACCTGGAATAAGTTCAGATGTCCCAGATGGAGAATTTTTCTGCTTCACTGCCCCCCCCCCTTTTTTTTTTTGCCAGTTTTGAGGTTTCCAGACAGGGTTGGCAGGCCGAATTAGCCAGGGTAACTATTTCTGAACTGGCTAGAAGCAGTGAGTAGAGATCCCATGAGTAAAAAGTCTGTTGTTAGTTTATTTCCAGGGTTAAGAGTTTGGACAAGATCAAATACAGATAAGCAGCTGAACTTCATGGCTTCTTATGACCTAGCCCTTTCTAAATAATTTTTTAAAAATCTTCTCAGTCTTGCCAAGGATGATGTGGTGCATCAGTTAAAAGTTTTAGATCGGAAGACAAGCCCTGTAGGGACTGATTAATTCTTCCTAAGCATCGTGACTATTCTTTGGGCAGCTGCCACTAGCTAAGTGTTTTATTGATAAGCATATAGGCCCAGTGGTTAATTTATTTTCAGGTGTGGATAATTGAGAGAAGTAGTTATATGTAGTTTTAAAAAATATATGTGTGTATATGTATATACATATGTGTATATACACACAGTCAGCATAATTCCTCCAAAATTATATCTGAATTAAATCAACAGTTTTCATTTTAATTCATGTCCAGTTGTCCTTTTTTTGGTCTAGACATATTGTCTCTTTAGGGAATTCCAGGTAAGGAACTTCCTTTTACTAATGCAGATCAGCAACTATTCTACAATTTATAGTTTTATAGAATCACATAGGAGGCAGATGAGAGGTTAAATGATTTGTCCAAGGTCACATAGCCAGTAGGCATCCCATGTAGGGCCAGAATTCAAGTTGCTCTAACTCCAAAGAGGGTTGTCTATCCTCTGTAATTGCTATTTAATGTAATCAGAGGGAGATAAAAGTTTAGTTGTCACTAAACTTTGCTGTGATCAAAATAGACTTAACAGAAGTATTCTCTTGCCCCTGAAGTTTACCAAGGATAGATTCCTAGGTCCTGACCAATTCCTGATATATGTCGTCTATACCTTTTCTGAACTTAGAGTATCCCCTAAACTAATTCAGACATTTCCAATCTTTGGGTATGTATTTGTTTCTGGGGTTATTTACAAGGGGTCCTAAAATCCATATTTGCATTGAGTATTGGTATAAATTGGTCTTCATTTACTTTCAATAACATATATCATTATGTAGTATGATAAATAAGCAAGTATAACTTCTGTAGAGTGAGTGTGGTATCACACAATACATGCATTATGGTTTTTCAGAATTATGGATGTGATATTGTCCTAAAAAATACAAAATAATTTAAAAGCAAGATTAAACTCGTGAGAGGCAGCATGGTATAGTTGGCCTGCCTCCAACTCAGGAAGACCTGGGTTCAAGTTCTGTCTCTTTGTTAAACATTGACTGTGTGATCCTGGGCAAGTTACTTCATGTCTTAGTGCCCCTAGACAACTTCCTAATATAGTAAGTTGCAATTGTCACTATCAATGAAATCCTGAGTCCAGTTCTCCTTCCTCTCACCTCCAATGGAATGCATAGTAGCTTTTTGTCTTCCTGTTTTTTTTTTGTTTTGTTTTGTTTTTTAATCGAATTCAGGAAGCGTTTATTAGCTGGCCAGCGACAGTCCTAGGAAAAGTCCCAGGAGCTGCCCTGAACCCCAGTAGACACACAGTTTAAATAGTCCAAAAGCTACCATCTTATCAGGGGCAGGTTGGTCGGGCAGGATGTGGGGCAGGGGCACTCTTAGGTAACACAGGTTGTTCAATGACCGAAGGGAGGATTCTTGGGTTTGGTCGGATGAGATAAGAGTGGGCTGGGGCACACTGGGTTAAAGATGTTCGATAACCTATCGGAATGCAGGATTCTTGGGTTTGGTCTGATGAGATCAGGGTGGGCTGGGGCATACTGAGTTTCGATAACCTAGAGGAATGGAGGATTCTTGGGTTTGCAAGAATTCAGGATACAAAGATGGGCCCCTCCTAGGCCAGTGAAATGTCAAGGCATACTACTTCACTCCCCCCTGTTTTAGGTCAGACTAAGGATTCTTCCGATTCTAGGGTTTTGTAGGACATGTAGATTGCAAAAAGTTTGGTGGCCTCAAGTCTGGATTGGATAAAAGAGAGTAGGCGGTTAATCAGACAGGGGGGCCGATGGTCAGGGTTAGCAGGACAAGAAGTAGAGGGCCAGCAAGGGCCGAGAGAAGTGTCGTTAACCAGGGGGACCAGTCATCCAGGGACTGGCATCAAGAGGAGGTGGATCTGCAGGCTTGATCCTGCACGTCCAAGCGCTTACGGAGAGTGGCAAGGGATTCCCTTATAACTCCAGATCTGTTAGCATAAAAACAACAGGTTTCGCCCAGGGCCATGCACAGACCCCCCTGTTTTAGGAACAGGAGGTCCAACCCTCGTCGATTTTGCAGGACAACCTCTGCCAAGGAGTCCAAGGAAGATTCCAAATGGGTGACCAAGCCCTGTAGGGATTCCTGTTTTTTCTTAATCAAAGGGCATATCATATGGAGGTCCCTGAACTTTAAAAAGGGATCTTTGGCATCTTTATACTTAGATTGGGGGCCATTGATATTTCTCTCTTCAAGAACAAGATTAGCTTTTAATTTAAGCTCTTAAGCCATTCTTGGCCCACTGTTCTGTCCTTTCAGACTCTATGTGTGACTTATCTTCTGAGTTACTCCAGAGATTCCTCTTAACCATGGCCCTATCTTGTATTTGTCTCTACCCTGTATTCATCTTTGTGTGTGCCCAGTATATATCTTTTATGCACTTCCTGGAGCAGTCTTTCTCAAATCAGAGGTTGCATCTCCATTTTATACTTTGGCTCCCACCCACCCTCTGTAGCTACTGGATAGACTTTTCTTTTGAACCTATCTGAACACAAATTATAACTTAGCTCACATTGTCTACACACTTTAAGGTTAGCAAAGCACATTATACCTCTAATATAATCTTCATCCCAATCCTGTGAGGTAAGCACTATGGGTATTATGGTGGTAATGATTTTTTTTTATAGATGAGAAAATCAAGGTTGAGAGAGGTGATGTGTCTTGTCTGTGGTCATCCCACCAGTGTCAGAGTCAGATCTCAAACTCAGGTCTTTGCAATCTAACCTTATCCACTTACAATGTCCAAGGTCACAAAGGGACCTCCAAACAGATATATGGAGGAAAAGACACAAAACATTGTAAGCAGGGCCAGAAAGACAAATATACAATGACTATAACGATATAAGAACAATAACCACAAACAAATCAAAACTGATAAACAACAAGCTTGGTTAAAAAAATGAGATATAAGAAGATACTACCTTCCAGTTCTTTTATAGAAGTTGGTATTAATGGGTGTGGAATAGGGTATAAAACGACTTTTTTTAATATGTTGATAGGATTTGCTGGTTTTTTTCTTCTAATGATCTCTCCTTCAGTTTCCTTATACTATACTTTTTTTCGTGTACATGTTAATAATAATGTTAGCTTCCATGTACATAGTGCTTTGAGGTTTGCAAAGCATTTTACAAAAATATCTTATCCCCAGTTGAATATAAGTTCCTTAAAGAACAGGACCTTTAAAAAATTTTAATTAAAAAAGCACTGAACAAAATGCCTGTATGTAACAGAGGCTTAATAAATAAATATTTGTTAATTGAAATTCAGAGAAGTAAAATGATAGCTATCTTCTGAGTACTTGAGGGTTTGTTACCTGTGGAAGAGGGACTTTGTCCTAGATAAACAGATCTTGGAGCAAGGGCTATAACTTGGAAATAGATACATGTATCTTTAATCTATAGTTCTAACAATTAGAACTCTTCCAAAGTAGAATGGACCATCCTGAGAGACAATGGTTTTCCTTTCACTTTAGGTATTAAGAAAAATGCTGGATAACTCCTTGGGTAGGTTATACAAGAAATTCTTACTCAGGTATGGGTTGGATTGGAAGCCTCTAAGAGCCTTTGCTCTGTGAGATTGTCTGATTCCATGTTCTGCTTGACCTTCAGCAATCAGGAATGTTATCCTAGTATAAAAAAAGCTTGTTTTAAGTAAAGGTCTTTGTTGGTTAGCTGGTAAGAGGCAAACTGAAAAGGCAATAGAATTTAAAAGTCTCTGTAAGCACAAATATGATTATATAGTGGAAGAAGCCTAGTGGCTGATAGGTTATTTTTGTTTTGTTTTAGCACATCTCTATACATATATAATCATCACCAATAGTAATAAAGTCTCTGTGAAGAAGAGTGATCGAGTGTTTAAATTGAGATACTAGAGAAAGATGATTTTGAAGCATTTGGCAAGTATATGGGAGCAAATTATATGGAAGAAGCTTTTTTCTGGCCCAGTAGAAAATGTCCTATATACTATGCTTCAGAAAGATAGGTCAGCCTTCCTAGAAAGAATAACTTTTAAAGCTATTGATTGGGAAAGGAGTTCTTTCATTATCTTGTTACTCTAGGAGGCCTGAGGGCCTATTATCAGGTCAAGTGTATGGACTCTGTGATTTCAATTTAGGATGTTATTTCTTCCTCTATACTTTGATGACCTCATTCATTCCTCTAAGTTCAATTCTCTCTAAAGAACTGAAATGTTTAAACACACTTTGATTTCTTCTTTTTCTTGGAGGAAAGTAATTCATAGAATATCTGAGCTAGAAGGATTCTTAGAAGTCATCCAGTTCAAATGCATCACTTAACAAGTAAGGAAACTGAGGTAAATTAATCTGCCAAAGGTCATAAATAGTGGTCCAACCCTTGCAAATAATACCACTCTGATAGCAGGAAATGGAAAAGAATTAAGAAGCCTCTGGATAAGGGTGAAGGAGGAGATATGCTATCATTCCCTTGATCACTAGACCCAAATCACTACAGAGTTGTGTCTTGTCATAAGCCAGATGGTTGAGTAGAAGGAGCATTAGACTGGCAATACAGCTTTGTAGCAGTAACCAGAGAACATAGATGTTGCCAAGGACTTGGATTAGGAGATTCCATCAAAGAAGGTCTAAAAAAATCTTTTGAAAAACATTTTCTTTTTTATTATGAACTTAACAAATATCAACAAACATAGCTATTTCAATTTTCAAGGACAACTATATATATATATATATCTCCCCCTTCTCTCTCCTTCTCCATATATATATACATATATATATATATATGTATTTATGCATATATAAAACTTCTGTTATGCCGTTTTAAAATTATATATTAAATTAATGGGCTGTAACAAAGGATCCCTGCTTTTGTGTCTACTTCTGGACCTCCTTCTGTTCTCTTTGGTGTGTTTTTAAATGTTTCATTGATGTTCTTTTTTTCATTTCTTTTTACATGCATATCAGAGCCTACTTATTCTCCCCCTCCCACTCTCTACCCGTAAAAGAAGCCCTACTTTATAACAAATAATATGGTCAAACCACCTGAACACATTGGCCATGTCTGAAAACGTGCGCCTTGTTCGCCATGTCTGGTCCGCCATTTCTTTTCCAAGAGGCGGGAGGCATGCTTTATCACAGCTGTCCTGATGTCATGACTATAATTAATCAGTTGGGAAGACTTTCAAGTTGTTTCCCTTTACTTTATTATGGTCATTTTGCAAATTATTTTTCTGAGTCGATCTAGTTCATTCTGAATTATCCTCCGATTTCTCCGAACCTGTCATTCGTCATGGTTTATGGCACAGTAATGTTCTGGTCTCTTCATAAAACCACAGTTTGTTCAGCCATTCCCCAGCTGATAGGTAATATTAAGCTCAAATTCCCACAACACAGATGAACGGCGCTCTGGTTCTTTTTGTGTGTGCATATGGATGCTTTTCTTCTATGACTGGCTCTTGGACTAGTAGCCTTGCTATAGCCCTGCCATATTTTCTATACTCGAGGGAGCTAGGAAGTAGAACTCTCCTAGGAGGAGGATGGGGGGGAGTGGCAGGGGGAGAGACACACTTCAAATCAATGATGATTTAAAAGATTTTAGCACCAGAGCTGTGGTATATGTGAGCTGGAGTATAGTTGCCTCCTTTTGAGTGTCCCTTTGGAAAAGGAAGTGATGGGGTTAACCTTACCACTACTCTCCTTGCAGCACAGGCTTCTCAGGAAAGCTGCCTTCCGACATAATGGCAGATTAGGAAAAGTCCGAGGGAAGGCATTTAGCCTTAGGGACTTCCTGGGGAGAGCACAGGCTGGTCAGTTCAGGCATTAATCAGAGGCCATTGTGTGACCTGCCCTGCCCCAATCACAGGAAATCTGAGCCCTTCCCCTCTCCACACACCACTCATTTGTGCTGAAGTGGCCTCTGATAGATTGTTCTTTTAGTCAAACAATGGCCTCCCCAGGAATTTTTCTGAAGGCATTTTGATCTTGGTGTTTGTGAATGGTGACCGGAAAGGACCAGGGCTGAGTAAAGGATATTCCCAGTTAGCAGGTGAGATTCAGAAACTGTTAATGCAGAATAATTTTTTTCTACTGGTGCCATTAGTTTTTTTTAATTAGGGAGGATCTGTCTGCTCTTCGATGTTGGTGACATCCCTTGATTCAGAGGGTGAAAGGGGTATACAACAAAGAAGTAACTGGAGTCATCTTCGTAGGTTGCTCAGGAGAGGTTTTTGGCTCTTTTAGGGACCTGGCACTCTCTCCTTTGTTGATAACAAATATTCTTTATTATTTTCTCAACAATATCACATCCCAAAGAGAAAAGGCAAACAGAGAGAGTTGGAATGAAAATAAGGAAAAACAAAACAGGAGAGAGAAGAGAGAGGCAGGGGTCAGAATGATCTGAGTTCAAATGTACCTTGATTGTGTGGCCCTGACCAGATGACTTCTTTCTCAGTGACCTAGGCAGCCCTGAGACTGTAAGATACATAAGAGTTGCTGATCTGTATTAGTAGAGGAAATCTCTTTCCTCCTCTCTTCTCCCTTGATACAGTCATGAAATCACAGGTCCTAACCAAATATATGTATGGGTACACACATATTACATATGTACATATGTATTAACACACATATATGATTATATATTTAGAGCTGGTGAAGACCTTGTTGATTATCTAGTCCAACCCTCTTGTTTTATAGACAAGGAAAATGAGTCTAAGAGGAATGGAGGATCACATAGTGAATTTCTGACCTGAGTGCTCACATATACATAATGCTTTAGGGTTTATAACTAGAAGAACACTAATGATCAAGGAATAGTATTTTGAAGATAGAATTTTAGAATTGGAAGGAATCTTAAAGATCATCTGGTGATCATAGAATAATAGGAAATAAGAGTTGGAGGGGACTCAATTAGTTCATTCACTTTTCAAAACTTTTTAAAATTTATTTTATTAAATATTTCCCAATTATTTGTACATTTTTTGCTTTTTCAGTTTTTGAAGAATTTTAAATAGTATTTTGTTTTTTACCAATTACATGTAAAGAAAAATTTTTAAATGTTGAGTTCTAAATTTTCTCCCTCCCTCCTCCCCTCTCTAAAACAGTAAGCAATTAGATATAGGTTATATGTGTGCAATCATGTAAACTATATTTCCATATTTGGTTGTGAAAGAAGAAACCAGACAAAAGGAAAAAAACCATAAAAAAAACAAAATTAAAATAATATACTTTAATTTGCATTCCAACTCCACTAGTTATTTCTCTGGATGTGGATGACTTTTTTCATCACGAGTCTTTTGGAATTGTCTTGGACTGTTTTATTTCTGAGAAATGCAAAGTCAATCGTAGTTGATCATCGCATAGTGTTGCTTTTACTACGTACGTTCTTTTCCTCCTTCCCATTTCACTTTGCACAATTAGTTCGTGTAAATCTTTACAGGTTTTTCTGAAATCATCCTGCTTGTCATTCCTATAGCACAATAGTATTCCATTACATTCCTATACCACAATTTATTCAGCTACTCCCCAGTTAATGGGTATTCCATCAGTTTCCACTTCTTCGCCACCACAAAAAGGACTGCTATAATTTTTTTTTGTACATGTAGGTCCTTGTCCCTTTTTTATGATCTCTTTGGTATAGCAGGATCAAAGGGTATGCCCATTTTGATTGTCCTTTGGGCATAGTTCTAAATTGTTCTCCAGAATGATTGGATCAGCTCACAACTCCACCAGCAGTATATTAGCATCCCAATTTTCCCACATTCTCTTCAACATTTATCATTTTCATTTTCTATCATATTAACCAGTCTGATAGGTATGAAGGTGGTACTTAAGAGTTGTTTTAATTTACATTTTTCTAATCAATAGTGATTTAGACCTTTTTTTACATGACTATAGATAGCTTTGATTTTTTTTTTAAAGCAATTGGGGTTAAGTAACTTGCTCAAGGTTACACAGCTAGTCATTATTTTATGTGTGGGTGCTCATTTTCTGAGGCCGGTTTCGATCTCGGGTCATCCCAACTCCGAGGCCGGTGCTCTTACTGCGCCACCTAGCCGCCCCGATAGCTTTGATTTCTTCTTCTGAAAACTGCCTGTTCATATCCTTTAACTATTTATTAACTGGGGAATGACTTGTATTCTTATAAATTTGACTCCGTTCTCTACATATTTTAGAAATGAGGCCTTTATCATAGACACTTGCTATAAAAATTATTTCTGAACTTTCTGCTTTTTTTTTCTAATTTTGGTTGTATTGGTTTTGTCTGTGCAAAACCTTTTTAACTAAATATAATCAAAATTTTCCATTTTATATCCTATAATGTTCTCTATCTCTAGTTTGGACATAAATTCTTCCCTTCCCCATAAACCTGACAGCTAAACTATTATATGCTTGCCTAATTTGCTTATGGCATCACCCTTTATGTCTAAATCATGTACCCATTTTTACTTTTTCTTGGTATACAGTGTAAAATATTGGTCTATACCTAGTTTCTGAAATACTATTTTTCAGTTTTTGTCAAATAGTGAGTTCTTATCCCAAAAGTTGGAGTCTTTGGGTTTATC
Source organism: Gymnobelideus leadbeateri (assembly GCA_011680675.1). Lineage (NCBI taxonomy): Eukaryota > Metazoa > Chordata > Mammalia > Diprotodontia > Petauridae > Gymnobelideus > Gymnobelideus leadbeateri. Next base: position 136,466 of record WOXC01002043.1, read on the forward strand.
AAACACTCTATTACTGTAGTCATTTACTATAATGTATTATGTATCTAATCTCTTCCACTGATCCACTACCACTCTATTTCTTAGGCAGTACCAGATTATTTTGATGATTACTACTTTGTAATAGTTTAAGAACTGGTACAGCTAGGCCAGTACTTCTTAAACTGTGGGTTGTGACCCCATATGGGTCATGAGTTGAAAAAAGTTTAAGAAGCCCTGAGCTAGACCATCTTCCTTCACATTTTTTCCATTATTCCTTGATATTCTTGATGCTGTGTTCTTCCAGATGAATTTTTTTGATTATTTTTTTTTCTAGCTCTATAAAATATAATTAATAATAATTATTGGTATGGTATAAAATAATTATTGGTATGGTACTCAATAAGTAAATAAATTTAGGTAGAATTGTCATTTTTATTCTATTGGCTCAACCTATCCATGAGCAATTAATATTCCCCCGGTTCTTTAGAGCTGACTTTATTTGTATGTGAAGTGTTTTGTAACTGTGTTCATATAGTTCCTGGATTTGTCATAAGATAGACTCCCAAGTATTTTATATTGTTTATAGTTATTTTAAATGGAATTTCTCTATTTCTTGCTGCTGGGCTTTGTTGGGAATATCTAGAAATGCTGATGATTTATGTGGGTTTCTTTTATATCTTACAACTTTGCTAAAGTTAATTATTTCAAGTAGTTTTTTAGTTGATTCTTAAGGATTCTCTTAAGTATATTATCTGCAAAGAGTGATAGTTTTATTTCCTCGTTGCTTACTCTTAATTCCTTTAATTTATTTTTTTTCTCTTATTATTATAGTTAACATTTCTAGTACAGTATTGAATAACAGTGGTGATAACAGGCACCCTTGCTCCAACCCTGATCTTATTGGGAAGACTTCGAGTTTATCCCAATTACAGCTAGTGCTTGCTGATGGTTTTAAGTAGATACTGCTTGTCATTTTAAGGAAATCTCTGTTTATTACTATGGTCTGTAGTGTTTTGAAAAGGAATTGGTATTCTATTTTGTCAAAAGCTTTTTCTGTATATATTGATATAATCATATGATTTCTGTTAGTTTTGTGGTCAGTTTTGCTGATAGTTTTCCTAATATTGAACCAGCCTTTCATTCCTGGTGTCAATCTCACCTGGTCATAGTATATAACCCTGATAATATATTGCTGTAATCTCATTGCTAATATTTTACTTAAAATTTTTGCATCAATATTCATTAGGGAAATTGATCTATAGTTCTCTTTTTCTGTTTTTGTTCTTCTTGGTTTAGGTATCAGTACTGTACGTGTGTCATAAAAGGAATTTGGTAGGACTTCTTCACCTATTTTCTAAATAGTTTATATAGTACTGGAATTAATTGTTCTTTAAATGCAATTCCTAATATCAATCCCACCTAGTCATAGTGTATGCTCCTAGTGATATATTGCTGCCATCTCACTGCTGGTATTTTATTTAAAATATTTGTGCCAATATTCATTAGGAATTTGATCTATAGTTTTCTCTCTCTGTTTTTGTTCTCTGGTTTAGGTATCAGCACCATATTTGTGCCATAAAAAGAATTTGATAGGGCTCCTTCTTTGTCTATTTCCCCAAAGAGTTTTATAGTGTTGGAATTAATTGTTCTTTAAATGTTTGGTAGAACTCACTTATAAATTTGTCTGACCCTATGGAATTTTTTCCTTATTTCGCTGATGGCTAGTTCAGTTTATTTTTCTAAAATGGGATAATTTAAATATTCTACTTCTTCTTCTGGTAATCTGGGTAATTTATATTTTTATAAATATTCATCCATTTCACTTAGATTGACTGGCATGCAGTTGGGCAAAATTGCTCCTGATTATTGTTTTAATTTCCTCTTCATTGGTAGATAATTCATCCTTTTCATTTTTGATACTGGCAATTTGGTTTTTGTAAATCAAATTAACCAATGTTTTATCTACTTTGTTGGGGCTCCCCCCCCCAAAAAAAAACAGTTCTTAGTTTTATTTCTTAGTTCAGTGGTTTTCTTACTTTCAATTTCATTAATCTCTCCTTTAACTTTCAGGATTTCCAATTTGGTGTTTAAGGGGTTTTAATTTTTCTTCTAGATTTTTTTTAGTTACATGCCTAATTCATCTGCTTTATCTCTCTTTTATTGATGTAAGCATTTAGAGATATAAAATTTTCCACAAGTAGTGCTTTGGTAGAATTTTGGATAAAGTGCTTTGGTAAAATTTTCCACAAGTAGTGCTTTTATAGACCAAAATTATTTATTGTTAGGGGCGGCTAGGTGGTGCAGTGAGTAGAGTGCTGGCCCTGGAGTCAGAAGGACCTGAGTTCGGATCCGGCCTCAGACACTTAATGCACACACAAACAAAAACCTAGCCATGTGACCTTGGGCAAGTTACTTAACCCCAACTGCCCTTCAAAAAGAAAAAAAAATATTTATTGTTTCTGTGATTTGTTCTTTGACCCACTTGTTCTTTAGGATTAGATTATTTAGTTTCCAATTAACTTTTTTAAGGCAGTTGGGATTAAGTGAGTTGCCCATGTTCACATACCTAGCAAATGTCTGAGACCATATTTTAACTCCTTCCTGACTCCAAGGCCTGTGCTCAATCCATTGTACTACTTAGCTGCTTGCTCCAATTAACTTTGAATCTATCCTTCCATGAACATTTATTAAATGTAATTTTATTGCATTATAGTCTGAAAATAGAATAATATTTCTGCTTTTCTGAATTTGATTGTGAGATTTTTATGCTTAATACAGGGCCAGTTTTTGTGAAGATAACATATACAGTTGAGAAAAAAAGGTATATTCCTTCCTATTCCCATTCAGTTTTCTCCAAAGGTCTATCATATCTAACTTTTCTAAAATTCTATTCATCTCCTTGACTTCTTTTCTATTTATTTTATTGTTATATTTATCTAGTTCTGAGAGGGGAAAGTTGAGGTACTCCACTAGTATAGTTTTACTGTCTCTTTCTTCCTGTAATTCATTTAACTTTTCTTTAAGAATTTAGATGCTCTGCCATTTGATGCACGCATGTTTAGTATTGATATTGCTTCGTTGTCTATGCGTCCTTTTTACAAGATGTAATTTCCCTGATTATCCCTTTTAATTAAGTCTGGTTTTGCCTTTACTTTGTCCAAGGTCATAACTGCTACCCCTATCTTTTAAAAATCAGATGAAGCATAAAAGATGCTGCTTCAGTTCCTTATTTTGATTTCGCATGTGTCTCTCTGTTTCAAGTATGTTTCTTGTAAACAGCAAATTGTTAGATTCTATTTTTTAATCCATTCTGCAATTTACTTCTGTTGTAAGAGTGAGTTTATCCCATTACCATTCCCAGTTATGATTGCTGACTTTGCATTTCCTTCCATCCTTCATTCTTGTTTCTCTCCCTTTTTCCCTCTCCTTCCCTTTCCCCCTCTGTCCCCCTCTCCCCCTCTCCCCCTTTCTCCCTTTCTCTACCTCTCTTCCTCTCCTAGTCCTACTCCAAGGTCTGTTTTACTTCTGACCACTGCCATCTTTGGTCTGTCCTCATTTTTATCATATCCTCCTTACTCTTATCTCCTTCTACTTCCCTGTTGGGTAAAATAGATTTCTATTACTAAAGGAATATATGAATATATTCACAATGTTGAATATATATGTATACACACACAAACACATAAACACATATGTTTTTCCCATCTTTGAATCAATTTAGATGTGAATAAGGTTCAAGCCTTGCCTCCTCCCACTGTAAGAACTTTTCCCTGGGGTGGCTAGGTGGCACAGTGACTAGTGTACTGGCCCTGGAGTCAGGAGGATCTGAGTTCAAATCCAGCCTCAGACACTTAACACTTACTAGCCTTGTGACCTAGGTAAGTTACTTAATCCCAATTGTCCTCCTTTCTCCCCTGCAAAAACAAACAAACAAAAAAACAAAAAAACTTCCTTGCTTTTATGTGAAATAATTTTCCCCACTCTTCTTCTTTCTTCCACTTTCTCACAGGGCATATGTCTTTCTTGCCTATCCATTAAAAAAAATGTTATTCCAACATAATTGACTCCCTCCTATACCCTTATTTTATATAGCATCTTTCTAACTGTCCTAATGATGATAAAGTTCTTAGAAGATATATACAGGAGCGGAGCCAAGATGGCGGAGTAGAAATAGTACTTCCATGGCGCTCCAGCCCACACCACTTCAAAATTATGTAAAGGGGAACTCTGAACAACCTCTGGAGCTCCAGCACCCACAAAACAACACAGAGAAGCTAACCTCCTGCTGAGGACAGCCTGGCAGCCTGGCAGGGAGCGGCCAGCAGAGTGCTCTGGGAGTCAAGTCCAGGACCACATGAGTCAGATGTTTTAGCCCCAGGATGGCTGGACCAGCAGCCAGCTGGAGGGACCCCAGAACACTAGCAGCTGTGTGTTTTCTAGAATTACCAACACATAGATGCCTAGGACAAAGTGAGAGGCTAGTGCCCTGTGGACTTTGTGACCAGTATTTGGGAACTCGTCAGCTTCTTCCCCTGGGGGCGAGAAGCCTCTGAGGAGCTGTGGCATAGCCGCCATTTTGCAGTTTCAGTTGCAGCTTCAGCTCCTGGCTTGTGGACTGTAGGGGGATCCCTCAATCAGTCTGGGGGGTAATTGCTCTTGCTTTAACCTCCCTAGATCTGGATTGCAGTCTGGGGTGGAGGTCTTGGGGTGTGTGACCAGCTTACCAGAGTGTGTGGGGGCTTCAGAAAGGGCACCCAGCTAATACATCTAGAAGTTGAGAAGACCCCAACGTTTGGAAAGGAAGCTCCCCTGTCTAGTAGCAGTGTCCTACTGTGGCAACAAGCTCAAAAGTCAAGTAATTAAGAGGCCTAGGCAAAGGAAAGAAAATAAACAGAAAAATTCAACATTAGACTCATATTTTGGGGGCAAAGAGGATCAAAGCATGGAACAGGAGGAGGACTGTGAGGTCAGAAATCCTGCACCAAAAGCCCCAAATGAAAAAAACGAGTGGGTTACAAGTCATAGAGGACCTTAAGAAGGATTTTAAAAACCAAATAAGAGAAGTGGAGGAAAAATTGGCAAGAGAAGTGAGAAGGATGCAGGAAAAGTATGAAATGAGAGTCAACAGCCTGACTGAGGAAAATAACACCTTAAAAAATAGACTAACTCAAGTGGCAAAAGAGGTTCAAAAAGGCAATGAGGAGAAGAATGCCTTAAAAAGCTGAACTTGCCAGATGGAAAAAGAATCTCAAAAGCTCACTGAGGAGATTCATTCCTTCAGAATTAGACTGGAGCAAATGGAAGCTAGTGACTTTATGAGAAATCAAGATGCTGTTAAAACAGACCCAAGCAATTGAAAGAATAGAAGGCAATGTGAAATACCTCATGGGAAAAACCACTGACCTGGAAAATAGATCCAGGAGAGACAATTTAAAAATTATTGGACTACCTGAAAGCCATGATCAAAGAAAGAACCTAGAAATCACCCTTCAAGAAATTCTCAAGGAAAATTGCCCTGATGTTTTAGAACCAGAGGGCAAAATAGAGGTTGAAAGAATCCACATATCACCTCCTGAAAAAGATCCCAAAAAGAAAACTCCCAGGAATATTATAGCCAGGTTCCAAAATTCCCAGATCAAGGAGAAAATACTACAAGCAGCCAGGAAGAAACAATTTCAATATTGTGGAAACACAATCAGAATAGCCCAGGACCTGGCAGCTTCTACACTGAGGGATTGAAGGGCTTGGAATATGATATTCCAGAGGTCAAAGGAGCTGGGATTAAAACCAAGAATCACATACCCAGGAAAACTGAGTATCTTGTTTCAGGGGAAAATATGGTCATTCAGTGGAATAGAGGACTTTTAAACATTCTTGAGGAAAAAACCAGAGTTGAATAGAAAATCTGACAGTTAGACACAAGAAGCAAGAGATGCTTGAGAAGATAAACAGGGAAAAGAAATCAAAAGGAACTTATCAAAGTTGAACTATTTGGAAAAACAATAACTGTGACTGATGAAACCTTTCTCAGTATGAAAATAATTGAAAAAGGATATATGGGTGTATGAATACATATGTGAATGTGTGTATATATGTTTACAGGTATACATGGATAGAAGGCACAGGTTGAATTTGTTGGGAAGGGATGATACTTAAGGGGTGAAGTTAAGACGTGAGACAGGAACGTGGCAAGAGGAGATGGGGAGAGACGAGGTGGGGTAAACTATCTCATGTAGAAGAGGCAAGGGGAAGTAGTTGCAGGGGAGGGGAATAACAGGAAGGCAAAAAGGCAAAACCATGTTCTCATTGAATTTGGCTCAGGGAGAGAATGACATACCTACTAAATGGGATATCTCACCCTGCAGGAGAGTAGGAGGGAGGGATATGAGAGGGGGGATGATGGAATGGAGGGCATGCTGGGGGTAGGGGAGGTTGGAGGCACCCACTTTTGAAGAGGGACAGGATCAAAGTAGGGAATGGACTAGGTGGGGTGTGGGATGGGTGAGAGGGAAATATAGCCAGTCTTTTATAATATATCTACTATGGTAATGTTTTGCATAGCTATACATGTACAACATATACTGAATTTCTTATCTTCCCAGTGGGAGTGGGTGACAAGGGAGGAAGGGAATGGATCTGGAATTCAAAGTTTTAAAATTAAATGTTTCAAATATATATAAATACTATTATTGATACTATTTTGCATGTAATTGGGAGATAAGATGTGCAGGCATTGGGGCACAGAGATTCACCTTGCCCTAATGGAAAAGTTGAAGGGGGTATGGGAGAAGATATGGGAGAGAGCAGGTTGGATGAGGGGATATCCTGTAGGACTGCTATTCTGGGGTGGTGGGTAGGGGAAAAATGGGGAAACAATTGTAACTGAAAATCTGGCAGAAATGAATGATGTAAACGAGAAGTTAATAAAGCATTTGTTTAATTAAAAAAATAATAAAAGATACTAAACATCCATAGTACAAAAAAAAAGATATATACATACATATATATTACCATATCATTTTCCCATATAGAAAGGTAAACAGTTTTACCCTATTGAGTACCTTATTATTTCTCTTTCATGTTTACATTTTTTTGACTCTTCTAAGTCTTGTATTTGAAAGTCAGATTTCCTATTTAACTTCAGTCTTTTTTCATCAGTAATGCTTGAAAGTCTTGTATTTCATTAAATATCCATGTTTTTTCCCTTGAAAGATTATACTCAGTTTTGCTGGGAAGGTTATACTTAGTTGCTTCACCTTCTAGAATATCATGTTCCAAGCCCTCTGTTCCTTTAATGTGGTAGCAGTTAAATCTTATGTGGTCCTGACTGGCTCCAGTGGTTTCTTTCTAGCTACTTGAAGTATTTTCTTTTTCATCTGTGAACTCTAGAAATTATTATATTTTTTTGAGTTTTCATTTTGGAATCTCCTTTTGGTGGTGATGAGTGGATTCTTTCAATTTCTATTTTTCTCTCTGTTTCTAGGACATTGGGGCAATTTTCCTTGCTAATTTCTTTCTTTCTTTCTTGCTTGCTTGCTTGCTTTTTGGAGGGGGTAAGGCAGGGCAATTGGGGTTAAGTGACTTGCCCAAGGACACATGGCTAGTTTTTATGTTAAGTGTCTGAGGCTGGATTTGAACTCAGGTTCTCCTGACTCCAGGGCTGGCAGACTATTCACGGTGTCACCTAGCCGCCCCTTGATAATTTCTTGAAATATGGTGTCTAGACTCTTTGATCATGGCTTTTAGGTAATTCAATAATTCTTAATTCTCTTCAATCTTTTTTCCAGCTCAGTTGTATTATTTCTTGATGTCTTGTGACATCATTAGATTCTAATGAGCTTTTGAATCTCTTTTCTCATTTGGCCAATTCTGTTTTTTAAGGTGTTATTTTCTTTGGTATTTTTTGTTTCTCTTTTATCAAACCCTTATTTTTTTTTATAATTTTCTTCTTTTGCTATAATTTCTTAACCTGATTTTTCCTCTACCACTCTTATTTGATTTTGAAAATAACTTTTTAACTATCCTATGAATTTTTGTTGGGCTTGTGTCTAATTATGTTTTTCTTGTAGAAATTCTGACTTCATTATTTTCTTCTGATTTTGTGTTTTGGTCTTCCCTGTCACCATAGTAGCTTTTTATGGTCAGATTTTTTGCTGTTGTTGTTTGCTCATTTTTTTTCACCCTCTTTATTGTTTTGAAACTTTAAGTTAATGTTGGGCTCTATTCCCAATGTGCAGTATGGAGGGCACTGTCCAGTCTTTTCACTGTTGTTTTCAGAGCTAGTTCTGGGAATTTGGAAGTTTTCAGTGCTTCCAACTTGGTGTAACCTGGGGAGATGTGTGATCACAGCTCTCTTGGTCTATACTCTGGTCTTTAGTCAGAAAGAGCCCCTAATCCCTTGCATTTGCAATGTATACTGCTCTTCATGACTCTTCTTCCTTTGGGATCAGAAACAATATTCTTCCTCAGGCTCCCTGATAAACCCTTGGTACAGGTGGTGATATTGTTCCTTAGGACTTCTACTCCCTCTTGACCAAAAGTTCTCCTCTCTGCCCTTGAACTAGGGGCCAGAAGTAGATATAGTCAAAGGAGTTGCCAAATAGTTGCTCCTCAGGGCTCCCAGTGACTCTTTACTAAAATTGCACCTCTCTGATTTTCAGCTGTGACTCAGAAGTGGGTATAGGTAATGGAATTGCCAAACAGCATCTGGTTCTGCATCCTCTGGGATACCCTGTAATCTCCTCCTAACTAGTTGCTAGGTCACTTTACTGTTCAGGCTTAAGAGCTCTCAAAGCTGATTCTCCTCTGGTCACCCCAACCTAGACCTACCATTGGTATTTCATCCACATGAAGGACTGCCTCCACCCCTATGTCACAGATAGATTTCTGACATCTTTTGTTGTCTTGCACTGGAAGAATGTCTCACTCTCTTGGCTCTGCCTCTTCAAAATTTTATTTGAGGTATTTAAAGTTGTTTGGAGCTAAGCTGAATACTTTCTTTCCTCTGCCATTTTGGCTCTACCCCTGGAAATGCCCATCCATTCACTTTTTATAAATAAACTGTGGCATGAGCTTATATAGCTAATTAGTAGAAAAGCTGAGATTAGACCTCAAGTCTTCTGACTTCTCTGGTTGGTTTTTGTCCTTTGTGTTCAAAGAGGATCAAAATGACATCACTATATTGGGGTTAAGGTATAGTGTGTCCAACTGTGGCTAATCAGAGCAGAACAAGGTCAGAAGGCACAGATAGTCCATATGAATATTTGGAGTGGAGATGTCTTTAAATCTGCACATCTCACATTTCTTTTTGAGCGACTGCAGTTTTGCTTTGCTCATAGAGCACAGAGTCTTCTTTGATGTCAGAACCCCATGCTGGGTGCTAGTGTCTCCCATATCTCATAATTGATTCCCAAGTTCTTTAGAGAGATCTTGATTGTCCTGTTGCTTCTTCTGACCTATGTGTGAGTACTGGCCTTGTGTGAGTTATCTGTAGATGTTCTTTTAGACAAATGGATATTTGGCATTAGGACAATGTGGTGAGCTCATCAGAGTTACACTCTGACTTACCTAGAGATATTTCCACTATACTACACTGACTTTTATTAAGCAATTACAATATGCTAGGAAATATTAGCATATTATAATATGTTGGCGATATAAAGTAAAAATCATAGTTCTTGCTCTCAAAGGAGCTCACATTCTAATGGAGGAGACAATATGCAAACAACTCTGCACATTCAAGATATGTACAGTGTAAGTGGAAGACAGTTTCAGAGGGAATGTGATAGCAGTGGGGGGAATCTGGAAAGGTCTCCTGGAGAATCTGCAGAAGGTGAGATTTGAGCTGAAAAAGGTCAGAAAAGCCAGGAGCCAATTTCTTCCTTCTTTCTCCAATTTGTTTATGGTATTACCCTTTATTTCTAAGCCACATATCCATTTGGAGCTTATCTTAATATACAGTGTGGTTAGTCCCTCCTTAGCTTCTGCCAAACTGCTTTACAGTCTTTCCTAGCTCACCCCCCCATTTTTTTTTTCAAATGGTAAATTCTTAGCCTAGTAACTGGAGGCCTTGGGTCTGTCCAGCTCTTGGCCACTTTGTTTTCTACTACTACAGTGACTATGACTACAACCATTGCCATTGGTAATAATAACTGGCATTTGTATAGTGTCAACTATGCGCAAAGTGCCTTCCAAATATTATCTCATTTGATATTCACAATAACTCTGGGAGTAAGTGCTTTTATTATCCCCCATATAACAGTTGAAACCAAGACAAACAAGTGAAGTGATATGTCCAATTTCACATATCCAGTAAGTAAGCCATACCTGAACTTGGATCTTCCTGACTCCAGGCCCAGCATTCTGTCCATTGTGACCCATCTAGCTGCCTACCATATTTCTGTATGCTGTATATTTTATCTGTCTGAATGATTGATGTCTCCATTTTTTTCTAGGTACTAAAATTGTTCTAATGATTACTGCTTTGAAGTATAGTTTGAGATATGCTGCTGCCAGGCCCTCTTCTACTTTCTTGTCATTTATTTCACTTGAATTTCTTGATCTTTTGTTCCTCTAGATGAATTTCATTATTGTTTTTCTTAGATCTATAAGGTGACTTGTAGATAATTATCAAGCTACTTTGATAGTTTGATTGATATAACACTGAGTAAATTATCTAATTTATTGATAAATTACTGAATACACTAAATTAACAGGTAGTGTTGCCATTTTTATTATCATAGCTTTGGGGAATAAGCAGATGATAATCCCATTGTATTCTTTCTTTGACAGACCTCATCTGCAGTATTGCAGTCTGTTTTAGGCACTACAGTTTAAAAATATGATAAGCTGGAGAGTATGTAGGGGAACATAACCAGGATGGGGAAGTATATTGAGTCCCTTACATACAAAGACTAGTTGAAGGAACTGGGAACATTTAGCCTGGTAAAGATGAATTGGGATACACAATAACTGTCTTCAAGAATTTGGAAGGTTGTCATGTGGAATAGAAACTAGACTTCTTCCACTTGGCCCAGACAGACCCAGGGGGGCAATGATATGAAGAAAAATATCCTAATGATTAGAGTTGCCCCAAAGTAAAATGTGTTGCCTAGAGAGGTGATAGGTTCCACCTCTCCTTGGAGGTCTTCAGTGAGGAAATAGATAACCAGGTGTTATAGTGGGGATTCCTTTAGTGACTGGATTGGATTAAATGGTGAATTTAGGTGAATTCAGGTCGCTGAAGATTCTGTGATTCTGTGATCCAGTCATGGAACCCATTCTGTTAATTCTGAGAGATTTCAGTGAAGTCAAGTTTGTTTTCTTATTAGGATCCCTAGTTCAGCTAGCTTATTAACTGTACTTTTTACAGTTATGTATAAACATCTGAGGCCATGGGTTTTATGACTATTCTTGGAATTTCTAGGAATGTCTAAATATCTATTCTTTTTTCTACAATGTAGTTAACTCTCTGTTACATTTAGTTTGCTGCACATACATAAGCAGTGTTCTTCCCCTCATTCTTTTCTGTTTAAAAACTTTTGGATTAAATTTTCAAGACTCTAGCCAAATGCTGTTTTACCAGTCCTTGTTAGGGGCACTCCATCCTTGCCCTATTATTCCTGTATTTTAAGTCATGGTTCTGGCATACAAATCCTAATTGAGATTATCCTGTTTGCTTGTCAGATCCTGCCATTTTCTTTTGAAGTCTTTAATTTCAATTAGAAGCAGTGCTGAAATCACCACATGGGCTCTTATAGTCTTTTAGTTTTTGTAAGCAATATAATAGTCCTTAGCAATGTTTTCTTTTTGTTGTTGTTAGTCTTTATTAATTTGTTCGTTTACTTTTATTTTACAAGATTCAGTTCCACAGTTCTTTGAGTTTCAAATTTTCTTCCACTCCCACCCTTTCCCTGCCCCATAGCCACATACAATCAGCTATAGGATCTGCAAATACTTTCACATTAGACATTAGTCAGGTTATAAAGAAGGATTGTATCAGATGGAATGAACAATGGGAAAGAGGAAACAAAACCAAACAAGAAAAAGTAAGAGAACAGGTAATTTGCTTCAATCTGCATTAAAACTCTGTTCTTTCTAGTTCTTTCTCTGAATATAGACATCTCTCTCCATCAAGAGTCTTTTGGTGTTGACTTATATCCCTGTATTGCTGAGAAGAGTCCAGTCTATCAAAGTTGGTTGTCACACATATGTTGTATCTGTGATTGTGTAGAGATTTCTTTTGGTTCTGCTCTTCTCACTCAGCATCACTTCATATAAGCCTCTCCAGGTAAATATGAAGTCCATCTGCTCCTCGTTTCTTATGGCACAATAGTATTCCATTACACTCATATACCACAACTTGTTCAGGCACTCTACAATTGATGGGCACCCCCTTAATTTCCAATTCTTTGCCACCACAAAAAGGGCTGCTATAAATATTTTTGTACATATGGGTCTTCCTCCCACTTCTATGATCTCTTTGGGATACAACCCTAGAAGTGGTATTGCTGGGTCAAAGGGTATGAAATTATTTGTAGCCCTTTGGACATAATTCCAGATTGCTCTCCAGAATGGTTGGATCAGCTCACAGCTGCACCAATTAGTGTTCCAATTTGTCCACATCCTCTCATTTTCCTGTTTTGTCATCTTAGCCAATCTGGCTGGTGACATGTGGTACCTCAGAGTTGTTTTGATTTGCATTTCTCTAATCAATAGTGATTTAGAGCATTTTTTCATATGCTTATAGATATCTTTAAATTCCTCCTCTGAGAACTGCCTGTTCATATTCTTTGACCATTTATCAATTGAGAAATAACTTGTATTCTTATAGATTTGACTCAATTCTCTACATATTTTAGAAATGAGGCCTTTATCAGAGACATCAGTTGTAAAAATTCTTTCCCAAATTTTCACTTCCCTCTTAATCTTGGTTACGTTGGCTTTGTTTGTACAGAAGCTTTTCAATTTCATGTAATCAAAGTTGTCTATTTTGCATTTTATAATGCTCTCTAATTCTTGTTTGGTCATAAAGTCTTTCCCTCTCCATAAAACTGATAGGAAAACTATTTCTTGCTTTCCCAGATTGCTTACAGTATCAGCCTTTATATCTAGATCATGCACCCATTTAGAGTTGATTTTGGCATATGGTGTTATATAATGGTCTATGCCCAGTTTCTTCCATACTATATTCCAGTTTTCCCAGCAATTTTTGTCAGATAGTGAGTCCTTATCCCAAAAACTGGGGTCTTTGGATTTATCAAACAATAGATTATTATGATCATTGACTGCTGAGTCTCCTCTACCCAATCTATTCCATTGATCCACTGCTCTATTCCTCAGCCAGTACCAAATAGTTTTGGTGACTGCTGCTTTATAGTACAGATTAAGATCTGATATGGCTGGGCCACCTTCCCTAGCATTTCTTTTCATTAATTCCCTAGATATTCTGGACCTTTTGTTCTTCCAAATGAATTTTGTTACTATTTTTTCTAGTTCTATGAAGTAATTTTTTGGTAAATTGATTGGTATGGCACTAAATATGTAATTTAATTTAGGTAAAATTGTCATTTTTATTATATTAGTTCAACCTAGCCATGAGTAATTGACGTTTTTCCAATTAGTTAGATCTGACTTTATTTGTGTGAAAAGTGTTTTATAATTGTGTTCATATAGGTCCTAGGTTTGTTTTGGCAGATTCCCAAATATTTATACTGTCTACAGTAACTTTATTTATTTATTTTTTGGAGGGCAGTTGGGGTTAAGCAACTTGCCCAAGGTCACACGGCTAGTTTTTGTGTTAAGTGTCTGAGACTGAATTTGAACTCAGGTCCTCCTGACTCCATGGCTGGTGCTCTGTTAACTATGCCACCTAGCTGACCCTATAGTAACTTTAAATGGGATTTCTCTTTCTATCTCGTGCTGTTGGATTTCATTAGAAATATACAGGAATAGCTCTTTCCGACATCTTGCAGCGCTGCCACCATGGTGCACATGAATGTCTTGGCAGATGCTCTCAAAAGCATCAACAATGCAGAAAAGCGAGGAAAACGCCAGGTTCTCATTAGGCCTTGCTCTAAAGTAATTGTCCGGTTCTTAACTGTGATGATGAAGCATGGTTACATTGGCGAATTTGAGATCATTGATGATCACAGAGCAGGAAAAATTGTTGTGAATCTCACCGGCCGATTAAACAAGTGTGGTGTAATCAGCCCCAGATTTGATGTTCAATTGAAAGATCTGGAAAAGTGGCAGAATAATCTGCTACCATCCCGTCAGTTTGGGTTTATTGTGCTTACAACCTCAGCTGGCATTATGGACCACGAGAAAGCAAGACGAAAACACACAGGAAGAAAAATCCTGGGATTTTTTTTCTAAGGATGTAAAACATACATACAAATAAAATGCTCCAATGGACAAAAAAAAAAAAAAGAAATATACAGGAATGCCAAGGATTTATGTGAGTTTATTTTATATCCTACAACTTTGCCAAATTTATTTATTGTCTCAAGTACTTTTTTACTTGATTCTCCAAGTATATCATCATATCATCTGCAGAGAGTGATAATTTGGTCTCTTCTTTGCCTAATTTGATTCCTTTGGTTTCTTTTTCTTCTCTAATTGTTACTGCTAACATTTCTAGTACCAGATGAATAAGAGGGGTGATAGCTTAGCAATGTTTTCTAGATTCTTTCTGTCTATATTTTCTGTGTCAATATGAGTAAGTATAAGTAGGCAGTAGTTATAAAGAGTGTTAAGTCCTAAGAGGTTTCTTTGCTGTGCCCTGGATATGTACCTCAGGAAGAGACAATATTTTTCTCTTGTCAAGTTAACAAATAGCTGTCTCAGTAACCCTCAGCATGGAGCCACTAGCCATCAGTATTTGTGTTTTCTTCCTCTGACCCTTGTCCTTCACCTGATAAATCTATGCTGCCATTTCATCATTTTTGGAGGATAAATAACGGATTCTTCCTTGGTGGATCTAGCATTCTTCTCTTTGGTAACAGTCTCATATCTATTACTTTCATCCAAGTATTTCGGTATTCTCTCTATATTCCATTCTTCTATGATAAATTCTTTTTTTTTTTGCACAGATTAGTACATCTCTCTGCCTTTTCATCTCTTGCCCATCCTGTCCCTTCCTTTCCTCTGTCCATTCCCTTCCCATGTTCATTCCCTTCTTTTTTATCCTTGCACTTTCTCCTTCCATTTCCCTTCTCCCTTCCTCCTTTTATCTTCCCTCCCCTCTCCCAGCTTTTTTCTTCCTTTTTCCATTTCCCTTCCCCTTGCTCTTTCCTTTTCTCTTTCTCCTTCTTTTTCTCTCTCCCTTCCTCCTTCCTTTTCCTTTCCTTCCTAACCCTTCCTCTTCTCACTGCTCCTCCCACTTTTCCCTGCCCTTCCTCTCACCCTTTCCTTCCTGTATCTTTTTTTCCTTTTTTAAAAAGGAACACTTCATCCTCCCTAATAACTTGAAAAGATAGAAGAAGTGTCCTCACTCCCCTCTAGGAGGGAAACCAGCATGCGTTTTGAATATAAATAGCAATAAATTTGGCTGTGGTAAAAAACACATACATTGTGTTACCATAACCTACACTCATATCATTGTAGGTCTGGATTATTTGATGACTAAACTTTTTTCCTCTAAGTAATATCTCAGTTGCCATCCATATTATATATACTACCTAGTTAATTCTAAAAATTTTATCCTATCATAAACCTTGAAAAGCTCCCGTGGTCTGTAAAATAAAGTCCAAATTCCTTAGGCTTTCATCTGAGTCCTTCATGATCAATGCCAGTCTACCTTTTCAAGCTCTGTATTCTCCACTTCAAAAATTCCCCTGCTCTACATACTTGCTAGAATCTTCAGTTCTTTGTTGTTGCTAGCAGTTGTGGCTGATAGCAGACTACTAAAAAAAAATCCATTTGCACATACTTTTATTCATTAATATATACTTTATTTTAGAAAAAAAACTGAGAGGGTTGGATATAGTAGAGGGAGATGATTTGGAATCACTTATCTGTTTCAAAGTACAAGGGAGTAGAAATTTAATCAAGGACAGGCAAATCATTCTTTCTCTCTCTTCCTATTCTAAATCGATCGCCTCCTTCCCCAGCTCCTAGCTGATTTTAGTTGACATTTTCTTCAAAGAACCACTAATTTGTTTTGGAGCTCCTTTCAGGGTGCTCCTTAGTGCATTTTTGTTTTGCCTGACAGGTCTCTAATTTTCATCTGGACTGCCTCATCACATTGGGTTTCCTTTTTTTTTTTTTAATTGAACTGTCTTATAAATTTTTGATAGCTGTTCTTTCTTTTCCCACTTATGATGGATATTTCCCAAGGTTCAACCATCTGCTCTCTTTCCTTCTTTCTATTTACACTTCCCCTTTTGATGTCATGTACTTTCACTATTTCAGCTGTCACCTATGTATATAAATCATTCTCCAGTCCTGACCTCTCCCTGTGTGTCAGTTCTATATTTTTATCTGCTTATTCTACTTCTCCCCTTTTAGGTTGCTCTTAAGTGCAACAAAACAATAATCTTCCTCCCCTAAATTGGTTCATCTTCTTGATTGCCTTAGTTGTGTCAATGATACCATCATTCTCTTAATCACCTAGGCATAAATCCTGAGCCATATTGACTCTTGTTCCCAGTTCCCTCTCATTCTCCTTCCATGTATAGTCAGAGAACAAATCCTGTTGATTCTCCCTTTGCAATGTCTCATATCTATCCCTTTCTTTCCATTTTCATTACCACCACCCTATCCCAGACTCCTATCACCAAAAGCTAAAATAACTTCCTAACTGGTCCCATTGCCTACAGTCATTTGTTTATTTTAAATGTAAATCAGGTAAGTTTTTTTTTTTTCTTAAAATGTTCATCTTGGAGCAGCTAGGTGTCGGTGAATAGAGCACTGGCCCTGAAGTCAGGAGGACCTGAGTTTGAATCTGGTCTTAGACACTTAACACAAAAACTAGCCATGTGACCTTGGGCAAATCACTTAACCCCAATTGCTCTACCTTCCCCCTCCAAAAAGCAAAAAAATAAATTAAAAAAATTTTAAAGTGTTCCATCTTTTCAAGAACCTTATCTATACCAATGCCAATATACCTTTTCAACCTTATTTCCTATTAATGCCCAATACAAACCCTTTGATTCAGTCAGGCCAGTATGCACACTATCCATATCATATATGATCATTCCAACCTCCCTCTTTGTTCACGTTGTATCTCCTGTCTGATCAGAATTGTCCAAAAATTAAATGGTTGCTTCCAAAATTAGTTACTTCTCCCTCAATTAAAAGTGTTCCTCAATCAAAGACTATCTGAAGATTTATTGAAGATGTTCTGACTAGGATTATTATTCAGGTAGAGGTTGAACTAGATCAAAGGTGTCAAATAGAAATGAGGACCACTAAATGTATAAACAAATCCCTGAAGGCAAATTAATTTAGAAACCCACACATTAACATTAACTATGTTCTATTGTACTTTTATTTATTTTGTTAAATATTTCCCAGTTATATTTTCATCTGGTTTGATTGGGGGCATTGTGTTTGACACCTTTCAATTAGTTGATCTTCTGAGGTCCCTAATTTAGTCTTCCCACATGTTACCTTCTTTGATCAGTCCAACAAGAATACTAGAGCTTCTAAGTTTTGTTTTCTGTTTAAAAATATTAACTGCCTTTTAGGTGGCATTGCCATAGAAGGTAGGTATTAATGTCTTAGCATTCTTCTGAAATCTAAGATCTCTTTGCCTCCTTTGACTGAAAATATTTTGGGGCAAACTGTCGAGTGGATTTTAACATGTAATAATGGAGTTCCATAAGATAATATGATTTATGACTAGAAGGGACCTTGGAGTTTGTCTAGTTCAACACACCTATTTTATAGATGAGGAAACTGAGATTGAGAGATATTAATCAAATTTCTTTTTTTCTTTCTTTCTTTCTTTTTTTTTTTTTAAAGGAACAGCTCCTTTGGCTGTGTGGGCCATTTAGGAAACAGAGTATCCCAAAATATAGGTTTTACAAGGTGTTCATGATATCATTGAGGACCGCAAAAGGGCATGAAATAGTAGGAAATGGTGAATGGTTTTGTCTGGGTGGACAGCAGGACCAATTATATTCTGTGTTTTCCATTTACCACCCTTAACTTTTGGTATTTTATACCCCATTCTGGGCAATAATAGATATCTGGAGACTGACTTAAGCAAAGACTTTGAAAAAGAAGCACTTGAATTTGGAATAAAACTGCAAGAGATAAAATTAATTCTGAAGAAACACTAGTTGTCATTGTTTATGAGAGCTAGGAAGGGTGACTCTGATCCCCAAAACGATAGTGTAAGGGGTATGTGTTTTCCCATGAAGGATGTGTTTGTCCACATGGACTGGTTTAGATGTGGCTCAAAATGAGGTGTAGATACATACTCCTGGAGTCCCCTCTACCCATTCTTTGCCAAGGAAGATTTTGATTCTTGCCAGGAAGGGAAACGGAAGGCTGGGGCCAGAGGCTGATCACTTTCCTCTCCTCAAAGAGAAGGGAATACTCAGCTAGAATTATATTTATCTGCTTTCTTAAATACCATTAGTCTTCTATAGTTCCTGTACTATAATTTTGTTTGGATGATTTCAAAATACATTAAAATTCATTTTTATATTACAAAAGTGTGTTAAAACTGCTATTGAGGTGTTAATTGTTCTGAAAAATTTTCCCAATGACTTTTATTTACAATAATTATTACTGATATTAATATTAGATTTTTCTACCAAGCAAGAATCTTAGTTACCCAATTTATACTCTGCGTAAAAAGCAAAGAATTTGTTTTTCCCTTTCCAGTTGAAATTGTACCTGCATATACAAGGATTTTTTCAATACCAGGGAGATTCCACTAGGGGAACAGTATCACCCTAACAATGTATAGAAGACCTTTGAATTACTACTTCAAGCCATATCCATTTAGTGTAAATAAAATTTAAAAATCAGCTTCAGTTTTTATTTTCCTCCCCTTGAAGGAAT
This sequence comes from Gymnobelideus leadbeateri, assembly GCA_011680675.1. Classification (NCBI taxonomy): domain Eukaryota; kingdom Metazoa; phylum Chordata; class Mammalia; order Diprotodontia; family Petauridae; genus Gymnobelideus; species Gymnobelideus leadbeateri. The sequence goes on from WOXC01002043.1 coordinate 155,462, forward strand.
TGTGCAGCCTGGGTGGATTTGAACTCTGTACAATGACTAATCCTTCCACATAGTGAGAAGTGACATGTTTTTGACAGTTCCAGCAGCCTTGGGCCCCAGAGATGTTGCTGTGGGCAAAGTATCCCTGGAGGAGTCTCAGCAATCTTGGATGCTAAAAGGTTACTCTTGGCCAAAGACATCATTTGCAATGGATATGAGCCTGGAAGCCAAACAGGGGCCTAGGTACTTGGTGTTTCCTAAGCTGTTCTAGGAAGAACTTTACATCTCACCCTCTATGAACATCTTGAGCTTTTTCCTCTTATAAACAACATAAACATGAGCATAAAGGGAGGAGGCAGAGAGCAGTCTGGGTGGCCTTTTTTTTTTTTTTGACATGTTAGATGTTGTTTCTCGATGGATCAGATCATGGAAGCATTTTGGAGAGGTGGAAAGTCTTTATGTCATGCTGGCTGGTTCCATTATCCAGTTCAGCACATCTTAGAGAAACAAGGGAGATAGTAATTTCCAGAACCCAGTACCTATTGCTAATGTAGGTACCTAGCCCTGAAAGAGGAGGAGCAGTTGTTCAAAGAGGTCTTTAGGACTCTGCTTCTAACTTGTTCCTTTATTTTTCTTATATTCCTCTGACTCCCTACTATTTAAGGCATCAAGCTTGAGCCATAGGCTTTTTTGGAGAATTGCAAATCTGTATGAGATACTTTAACTTCTTAAACTTTCCCCCAAAGGGACCAGAAAAACCTTAAAACTGAACCTTTTTTAAATTTAGAGGTAAAAGGGACCTTAGAGGTTAATGAGCCCAGCTCCTTCATTTTATGTTATCAGTGACACTGGCCTTGTTACTGTTCTCACAGCCCACTGTATCTCTCTTTTCCCTACTCCATGTTTGGAATAATCTCCCTACTCCACCTCCTGGTTTCCTGTTTTTTTTTTTCAGGTTTCACCTAAAATCTTATCTTTTGCATCAAGTCTTTCCTTAGTCCTCCTTTGTACTACTGCCTTCCATCTAAACTTTATATTTCTGATATCTACCTAGTTGTTTGTATATTGTCTTCCCCATTAGAATGTAAGCACTTTGAGGAAGGGGCTTTTTTTCCCCCTTTCCCTGTATACCCAGTACTTAACACAATGCCTGGTACACGCTGAATTTATACTTATTTACTGACTGCTGACCAACTTATCTTATATGATGAAAATCTATATTCAAAAATAAATTTGGGGTCTTCATTATTTTCAGTTTTCCTTTATCATGCAAATGTATGCTATGACTTTTTGCTCAGGTCAAAGGGATATGATTCCCAGGTTTGGAGGAAGGGGAAACTTTTAACTGGGTTCTAGTGAGTCAAGTGTTTAGACTGAAAGTAGTGAAAGACTTTTAGGAATCTGCAGGACAGAGGTGATATTATAGGAAATTACAGGATATTATAGGAAAAGTTCCAAAGAGAAAGGATACGGGGAAAAGGCAGGGAAAGAACAAAAAGAACAGGAAACTAGTCTATATTTTGTAATCTCAAGCCAAGTAAAGAAATGAATTAGGGATGGAGCATGTGCCATGAGCCTTAGGGAGAAAGTAGGGAAATACTTTCTTCTTTTGGAAATGAAAGTAGAGGCTAAATACTTCTAGCTTGATCTTGAGGCTAGTGGGTAGAAGCCAGGGGCATTGGTCAAAAATAGCTAACTCCATGGATCAAGGCCTAGGGAAACATCTGTGAACTAAAATGGAGCTAGGACCAGTTATGCCTAGAAGTCACTAATTGGCTAGCTGGGAAAGAGAAACTTGACCTGCACCCATAAGCTACTGGGTATTATTAATACCCAGAATTCTCTCACACCATAGCTGCATATGGTTAAGTACTTACCCTACTGTATATAATGGACATTTGGAGGAAGGAGAAGAAAGAAAAACTGTCAGAGAACCCAGACAGGATGGGAGAAAGTGAGAGCCTCAGGGGCTACACCTCTGATAGGAGAAATCTAATGCCTTTTAAACCTTAAGTGGCCCCATCAAGGAGATATCATAAGATGGTGCTGTCCAGAAATTTAGGCAGCCCTTTTGAAACCTTCGAACCTGAGCTCTTCCAGACATCTTCCAGTTTTATTCCTCTTGGTAGCTATGTCCCACAAACAGTAATTCATGCTCAAGATACTTCTGTTTTCTCTTGTGTTCTTCATATCAGACAGCTAAGTCAGGTGCCCTTGGTCTTCTCTTGTCTGTGTGCAGCAAGCAGCTCAATATCCTTCCATTCTTCTTCTATGACTGTTCCTGTGACTGTGGTACACTAGTTCTCTTTGGAATTCATTACTGCTGAATGCTTGGGGTCTAGGGTGGAGTCTTCTAGGCATTCTACATGAATTTGTTGGTAAGAATGTTTGCCAGTGGTTACCCTAATAGTGGTGACTTGAATGAATCCTTTAAAGCTTTCTCCCTAAATCGGTATTCTCTTTGATTTTCAAGAGCCTCAGTGGCTTACTGTGACTTAGAGTCATACACTTCTGATTCATTTCCACTTACATCATTCAAATGTTGTTTTCTACTAGCTGCTTGATGGGCCAGCCTATCTGGCTCATTGTAAGACTTTTTTCTTCTTCTCAGGAACACTTAGATTTCTCCAACAGAAGAATTAGCATTTGGCTGATTGGATTTTAGTGTGGTTTGATTTAGGAGCTTCTAGCGATGGGGTTAAGGATTGGACCTGATGATTTACTTTGTATAAGGAACTTGTGGACGAGCAAATTCCCTCTACCAGTGCAGATTGGCAGAGTCTCTGCAATTTCTAGTCTTAGGCAAGTTGCCAGCAGTTTTGAGAGCTTATGTGAACAGCCTAATATCACATAGCCAGTGTGTGTTAGAGGCAGGATTTAACTCGGGTCCTTCTGACTTCAGGGCTGGTGCCACCTAGCTGCCCCCAGTAAGTGCTATATTACTACTCTAACTATGAAGTATGGGATCCTGCCTCATTTATGACCTGTCTTAACATGGGCCTCGATTTCCTCATCTGGAAGATGAAGGAGTTAGGCTAGCTATATTTTAAGGTAACTTCTAGCTCTGATTTTACAGTAATATTTTATTTATGATTATATATTTATATATATAAACATATGAATTTTATATATATTTATGATATATTTATAATATGGTTAACATTCATATTGTTATAATATTATATCATTATTTATAATAATAATGTTAACATTTATATTGCATCTACCATGTACTGCTACTTTGCTAAGCCCTTTACAAATATCTCACTAGATCCTTGTACCATCTGTGCCTCTGTTCACATGCTCTCATATTTTTGCCACGGTGGGGCCACACGTCTCATTCTTGCCCTGTGACTTTCTCCTGTTCTTCTTGGCTCTTATATTTCTTTGATGCTGCTGTTTCACCTTCAGGTATTTTAGCCTTCTCATATCCACCACATATATTTTGATGACTTTCTGGGTGATGCTTATTTTTAGGGCATTGGAAACTAATGTTCTGTGTCTTGGGGCCCTGGTCAGCAATAGCAAAATAATCATTATTTAATATTATTAAATTAATTGATATATAATTATATAAATTATAATTAATACTTAATATTAATTTAAAAGATTGGCCTTTGTTCCAAGGAGAAATTTTGGGTGATTACAAAAACTTTTCAGTTTCCTAAAGGCCATCTAGTCCAATCTTTTCTGCTAGTTCAACTCTGTGTTCAACTTAATGTCCATTTACTGTGTGTGTATGTGTCTGTGTGTGTGTTTGTGTGTATGTATGTATGTAGGCGTTCTTCATCCATTTTGATTTTTACAGCGTAGATAGGCCAAATGGGTCTTATTCAAAAGACTCTGCAATGTTCCTGGACTTGATGTCAGTGTCATTTGCAAAACAGAAACATCTGAAGGACCTTACCATTATCAGAAAATCCACCTTTGGCTTGGGCTCTTGGGCTGGCCAACAACTTTGTGAAATACACATCTCCCTGCTCTGCTGTTGTCCTTCAGAGAGGACCAAAATAACATCACAATGTACAGTGTGTATGACTGTGTGTCTGATCAGACCAATATGAACTTGGACTGCTTTATCACAGGTCAGGTGCAGACAGTCCATATAAACACTTGACATGGAGATTTCCCTTAATTTTCACGTGTTTCTTTTGAGGTACTGTATAAATTTTTCTACAAGCAAAGCAGATACTACACATAGATGTGTATTCTATGTGTTCTATGAGCAGAATTACAGTACAGATTCTAAAAGCCAAATTAGGGAGGTAGAAGATAAATTTAAATGTACAGTGACCAAATTGGAAAAAAGTCTCACTGAAGAAAACAAATCCTTAAGAAGTAAAATTTGTGAATTGGAGAAAATACCTCCCTAAAAAAGGACCTTCAAAAACTAACTGAATAGAATAATTCACTAAAAATTAGAATCAGTCAAATTGAAGCTCAGGACTCTACAGGGTGTGGGTATAAATGAACTAATCTGGTAATTTAAAAAAAAAACCTTATGGGGCGGCTAGGTGGCGCAGTGAATAGAGTGCCGGCCCTGGAGTCAGAAGGACCTGAGTTCGGAGCCGGCCTCTGACACTTAATCCACACAAACAAAAACCTAGCCGTGTAACCTTGGGCAAGTTACTTAACCCCAATTGCCCTAAAGGGGCAGCTAGGTGGCGCAGTGAGTAAGAGCGCCGGCCTCGGAGTTGGGATGACCCGAGATCAAATCCGGCTTCAGAAAATGAGCACCCACACATAAATAATGACTAGCCATGTAACCTTGAGCAAGTTACTTAACCCCAATTGCTTTAAAAAAAAAAACCTTATTAAGAGGGTCAAAGGGACTTTAATGGGATAAAAGGAAAGGATGAGACAGAAAAAGGTAAAGTATGCCATACAAAGGGCATAAAAACACACTATGGTAGCGGGGGAAGGAAAGAGGGAGAGGAGCATCATTTGAGCATTATTCTCACTGGCTCTAGTTCAAAGAGGGATCTACATAATCAGTTAAGTTTAAGATTCTAACATGAAAAGACACGAAAACTCATTAAATAGAGGGAAAGGAGAGAGGGAGAGGAGCACTGTATGAAATTTACTCTCATTGGTTTGAGGTCAAAGGGGGAATAACATACTCTAATAAGTATAAAAATCTATTGTGCCCTATAGGAAGTAGGAGGGTAAGGGGGGGAATAAGAAGAGGGGATTAGAAGGGAGGGAAATAGTAGTAAGGGTAGAGGCTAAGTAAGGGGGTTCACAGGGAGGGAACACTGAGGGAGGTGGTGGCCAAAAGGAAAACCCTTAAGGACAGGGAGAAGGAAGAAACAAAAACATTAGCAGGGGAATAGGATGTAAGGAAAGAGACAGGCATCATTACTGTGAATGTGAATGGGATGAACTATCCCATAAAACAGAGGAGGATAGCAGAATGGATTAAAAACCACAACCCTACAATATGCTATCTACAAGAAACACATTTGAAAAAAAGGGATACCCACAGGGTAAAGGTAAAAGGCTAGAGTAGAATATATTATGCTTCAACTAAAGTAAAAAAAGCAGGGGTAGCAATCCTTATCTCAGATAAAGCAAAAACAAAAATAGATCTAATTAAAGACATAAGGAAGGAAGCTATATCCTGCTAAAAGACACCATCCAGAATGAAACAATATTATTACTTAACATATATGCACCAAGTGATATAGTGTCCAAATTCCTAGAGGAGAAATTAAGGGAATAAGACGAAGAAATAGGTAGCAAAACTATACTATTGAAGGACCTTAATCTCCCCCTCTCTGAACTTGATAAATCTAACCTCAAAATAAACAAGAAAGAAGTTAAGGAGGCAAATAGAATTTTATAGAGGCTAGATATGAAAGCTCTCTAGAAAAAACTGAATGGGAATAAAAAGGAATATACTTTCTTCTCAGCACTTCATGGCACATACTCAAAAATAGGCAATGTACTAGGGCATAAAAACTTCACAATTCTGTGCAGAAAGGCAGAAATATTCAATGTATCCTTCTCAGATCATGATGCAATAAAAATCATATGCAATAAAGGGCCATGGAATGATAGACTAAAAACTAATTGGAAATTAAACAATTTAATCCTAAAGAATGAGTGGGTCAAACAAGAAATTATAGAAACAATCAGTAACTTCATTCAAGAGAATGACAATAATGAGACAACATACCAAAATTTGTGAGATGCAGCAAAGGCAGTTCTTAGGGGAAGTTTTATATCCCTAAGTGCATACATGAATAAATTAGAGAGAGGAGAGGTCAATGAATTGGGCATGCAATTGAAAAAGCTAGAAGAAGGACAAATTGAAAATCCCCAATTAAATACTAAATTAGAAATACTGAAAACAAAAGGAGAGATTAATAAAATTGAAATTAAGAAAACTATTGAATTAATAAATAAAACTAAGAGCTGGTTTTATGAAAAAAACCAATAAAATTGATAGGCCCTTAGTCAATATGATAAAAAAAAAGAAAGAAAACCAAATTATGAGTATTAAAAATGAAAGGGATGAATCTACCTCCAATGAAGAGGAAATTAAAACAATAATTGGGAATTATTATGCCTAATTGTATTTGACAATCTTAGTGAAATGGATGAATATTTACAAAAATATAAGTTGCCCAGATTAACTGAAGAGGAAGTAAATTACTTAACCCCATCTCAGAAAAAGAAATTGAATAAGCCATTAGTGAACTTCCTAGGAAATAATCTCCAGGGCCAGATGGATTTGCTAGTGAATTCTATGAAACACTTAAAGAACAATTAATTCTAATACTCTACAAACTATTTGGGAAAATTAGTGAAGAAGGAGTCCTACCAAATTCTTTTTATGACACAAATATGGTACTGATACCTAAATCACAAAGAGAGAAAACAGAGAAAGAAAATTATAGACCAATTTCCCTCATGAATACAGATGCGAAAATTTAAAATAAAATATTACCAAAAAGACTACAGCAATTTATCACAAGAATAATGTACTTTGATCAGGTAGGATTTATTCCAGAAATATATGGATGGTTTAATATTAGGAAAACCATCAGTGTAATTGAGCATATCAATAATAAATCTAGCAGAAACCTCATGATTATCTCAATAGATGCAGAAAAGGCTTTTGACAAAATACAACATCCATTCCTATTAAAAACACTAGAATATATAGGAATAAATGGAGCCTTCCTTAAAATAATAGGTAGCATCTATTTAAAGCCTTCAGCAAGTATTATATGTAATGGAGATAAGCTAGAAGCATTTCCAGTAAGACCAGGGGTGAAACAAGGGTGTCCACTATCACCCCTCTTATTCAATCTGGTATTAGAAATGTTAACAGTAGCAATTAGAGAAGATAAAGAAATCAAAGGAATCAAATTAGGCAAAGAAGAAACCAAGCTATCACTCTTTGCAGATGATATGATGATCTACTTAGAGAATCCTAGAGAATCAAGTAAAAAAGTACTTGAGACAATAAATAAATTTGGCAAAGTTGCAGGATATAAAATAAACCCACATAACTCCTTGGTGTTTCTGTATATTTCTAATGAAATTCAACAGCAAGAGATAGAAAGAGAAATCCCATTTAAAGTTACTGTAGACATTATAAAATATTTGGGAATCTACCTGCCAAAACAAACTGAGGACCTATATGAACACAACTACAAAACTCTTTTCACACAAATAAAGTCAGATCTAGCTAATTGAAAAAACCATCAATTGCTTGTGGCTGGGTCAAGCTAATATAATAAAAATGACAATTTTACCTAAATTAAATTATATATTTAGTGCCATGCCAATCAATTTGCCAAAAAACTGCTTTATAGAGCTAGAAGAAATAGTAACAAAATTCATTTGGAAGAACAAGCAGTCCAGAATATCAAGGGAATTGATGAAAAGAAATGCTAGGGAAGGTGGACTAGCTATACCAGATTTTAATCTGTATTATAAAGCAGCAGTCAGGGGCGGCTAGGTAGCGCAGTGAGTAGAGTGTCGGCCCTGGAGTCAGAAGGACCTGAGTTCGGATCTGGGCTCAGACACTTAATGCAGACACAAACAAAAACCTAGCCATGTGACATTGGGCAAGTTACTTAACCCCAATTGCCCTCCAAAGAGAAAAAAATAAAATTTAAAAAAAATTAAAAAAAATAAAGCAGCAGTCATCAAAACTACTTGGTACTGGCTAAGAAATAGAGTAGTGGATCAATGGAATGGATTGGGCACAAGAGACTCAGAAGTCAATGACTATAATAATATATTGTCTGATAGACCCAAAGACCCCAGTTTTGGGGATAAGAAGTCACTATTTGACAAAAACTGCTGGGAAAACTGGAATATGGCAAAAACAGGGCATAGACCATTATCTAACACCATATACCAAAATCAAGTCTAAGTGGGTGCATAATCTAGGTATAAAGGATGATACTGTAAGCTATCTTGGAAAGCAAGGAATAGTTTGCCTGTCAGATCTGTGAAGAGGAAAAGAATTTAAGACCAAATAGGAATTAGCATTATAAAATGAAAAATGGATAATTTTGATTACATGAAATTGAAAAGCTTCTGTACAAACAAAGCCAATGTAACCAGCATTAAGAGGGAAGTGGAAATTTGGGAAAGAATTTTTACAACCTATATCTCTGATAAAGGACTCATTTCTAAAATATACAGAGAATTGAGTCAAATCTGGAAGAATACAAGTTATTCCCCAATTGATAAATGGTCAAAGGATATGAACAGGCAGTTCTCAGAGGAAGAAATTAAAGATATCTATAAGCATATGAAAAAATGCTCTAAATCACTATTGATTAGAGAAATGCAAATCAAAACAACTCTGAGGTACCACATCTCACCAGCCAGGTTGGCTAAGATGACAAAACAGGAAAATGAGAGGATGTGGACAAATTGGAACACTAATTGGTGCAGCTGTGAGCTGATCCAACCATTCTGGAGAGCAATCTGGAATTATGTCCAAAGGGCTATAAATAATTTCATACCCTTTGACCCAGCAATACCACTTCTAGGGTTGTATCCCAAAGAGATCATAGAAGTGGGAGGAAGACCCATAGGTACAAAAATATTTATAGCAGCTCTTTTTGTGGTGGCAAAGAATTGGAAATTAAGGGGATGCTCATCCATTGGGGAATAGCTGAACAAGTTGTGGTATATGCATGTAATGGAATACTATTGTGCTATAAGAAACGAGGAGTAATGGGGAAAAAAAGAAGCTGAGGAGAAGGGGAAGGCAAAAAAGTTTTTTCGAGCATACTATGCAGGGCAAGAACAACAAAACACACAGGACAATATAGACTCTCTACCCACACCTGAGACCACAGAAGGAAACATGATCTGTTCTCAAGCCCAAATAGCATTCCTGGAGGAGCTTAAGAAAAATTTTAAAGACCAAATCAGGGAGGCAGTGACCAACTTGGAAAAACGTCTCGGTGAAGTAATTAGAGAAAATACCTCCCTAAAAAAGGAACTTCAGATATCCTCAGGGGGCGGAGCCAAGATGGTAGAGTAGAAACAGCTCATCCAAGCCACTCTGCCCCCAGATTCCCCCCAAACTATGTAAAAGGGGACTCTGAACAACTTCTGGAGCCCCAGCACCCACAGAACGACACAGAGAAGCTAACCTCCCGCTGAGGACAGCCCAGCAGCCCTGCAGGAAGGACCAGCGCAGGGGTCTGGGACCTGGCAGCGTGCAGCGCGCAGAGCGCAGCCTAGCCTAGCTGAGCCCAGGTCCGCATGAGCCGAGGTTTTAGCTCCAGGGCGGCAGGGCCAGCAGCCAGCTGGAGGAACCCCAGAACACCAGGAGCTGTGGCGACTCCAGAATTATCAACATAGACTTGCCTAGGACAAAGTAAGAGGTTAGTGTCCTATGGACTTCGGGACTGGTATTAGGGAATGCATCGGCTCCCTCCCCTGGGGGCTAGAAGCCACTGAGGACAAACGCCATTTTGTAGTTTTCAGAGGCAGCTCCCGCTCCCAGCCTGCAAATTTGTAGGGAGATCCAGCAATCAGTCTTGGGGGGTAATTGCTCTTGCTTTAACCTCCCTGGATCTGGATTGTGATCTAGGGTGGAAGTCGTGGGTGGGTTTACAGCTTACCAGAAATGGAAGTTGCCCCCCACACCTTCGGGACGAAAATTCCTCTATCTGGCCCTAAAGCCATAGTGTGGCAACAAGCCCAAAAGTCAAGTAATTAAGTGGCAACATGCCAAGGCAAAAGAAACAGAAAAATGCAACCCTAGACTCCTATTTTGGGGGCATAGAGCAGGAAAAGGACTGTGAGGTCAGAAGTCCTGCTCCAAAAGCCCCAGTGGAAAACATGAGCGGGTTGCAGGCCATAGAGGACCTTAAGAAGGACTTTAAAAATCAAATAAGAGAACTGGAGGAAAAATTGGAAAGAGAAATGAGAAGGATGCAGGAAAAGTATGAAATGAGGGTCAACAGCCTGACTGAGGAAAACAACACCTTAAAAAATAGACTAACTCAAATGGCAAAGAAGGCCCAAAAGGGCAATGAGGAGAAGAATGCCTTCAAAAGTCAAATTTGCCAGATGGAAAAAGAATCTCAAAAGCTCACTGAGGAGATTCATTCCTTCAGAGTTAGACTGGAGCAAATGGAAGCTAGTGACTTTATGAGAAATCAAGATGCTGCTAAGCAGATCCAAACAAATGAAAGATTAGAAGGCAATGTGAAATATCTCATGGGAAAAACCACTGAACTGGAAAATAGATCCAGGAGAGACAAGTTAAAAATTATTGGACTACCTGAAAGCCATGATCAAGGAAAGAACCTAGAAATCACCCTTCAAGAAATTCTCAAGGAAAACTGCCCTGATGTTTTAGATCCAGAGGGCAAAATAGAGGTTGAAAGAATCCACAAATCACCTCCTGAAAAAGATCTCAAAAAGAAAACTCCCAGGAATATTATAGCCAGGTTCCAGAATCCCCAGATCAAGGAGAAAATACTCCAAGCAGCCAGGAAGAAACAATTTCAATATTGTGGAAACACAAACAGAATAGCCCAGGACCTGGCAGCTCCTACACTGAGGGATCGAAGGGCATGGAATATGATATTCCAGAGGGCAAAAGAACTGGGAATGAACCCAAGGGTCACCTACCCAGCAAAACTGAGTATTTTGTTTCAGGGGAAAATATGGTCATTCAGTGGAATAGAGGACTTTCAAGCATTCTTGAGGAAAAAACCAGAATTGAATAGAAAATTTGACATCCAGACATAAAAAGAAAGAGATGCCTGAGAAGGTAATCAGGGAAAAGAAATCAAAAGGAACTTATCAGAGTTGAACTATTTACATTCCTATATGGAAAAGCAATAACTGTGACTGATGCTATCTTTCTCACTATGAAAATAATGGAAGAAGGGTGTGTGGTCATATGAATACATATGTGAATGTGTGTGTATATGGTTACAGTTATATATGGATAGAGGGCATAGGTTGAATTTGTTGGGAAGGGAGAATACTCAAGGATGAAATTATGAGGTGAGAGAGGAAAGTGGCAAGAGGAGATGGGGAGAGACAGGGTAGGGTAAACTATCCCATGTAGAAGAAGCAAGGGGAAGTGGTTGCAAAAGAGGGAGAGAATAAGGAAGGCTAAAAAGGCAAAACCACATTCACATTGAATTTGGTTCAGGGAGAGAATGACATACAAACTAAATGGGATATCTCAACCTGCAGCAGGATAGGGGGAAGGGGGATGGGAGGAGGGATGATGGATAGGAGGGCATCCTTGGGGTGAGGGGAGGTTGGAAGTACCCATTATAAAAGAGGGACAGGATCATGTAGGGAATGGACCAGGTCGGGGGTGGGATGAGTGGGAGGGAATTATAAGCAGCCTTGTACAATATATCTACTATGATAATGTTTTGCATAGCTAGACAGGTACAACATATACTGAATTACTTATCTCCCCAGAGGGAATGGGTGACAAGGGAGGAAGGAAATGGATCTGAAATTCAAGGTCGTAATATTAAATGTTTCAAATATATATATAAATACTATTATTAATACTCTTTTGCCTATAATTGGGAGATAAGATGTGCAGGCATTGGGACACAAAGATTCATCTTCCTCTAATGGAAAAGTCGATGGGGGTATGGGAGAAGGTATGGGAGAGAGCAGATTGGAGGAAACGATATCTTGTGGGACTGCTATTCAGGGAGGTTGGGTAGGGGAATAATGGGGGGAAAATGATTGTAACTCAAAATCTGGCGGAAATGAATGATGTAAAACAGAAGTTAATAAAGCATTTGTTTAAAAAAAAAAAAAAGAAACGAGGAGGAGATGGACTTCATATTTACCTGGAGAGGCTTACACGAATTGATGTGAGTGAGAAGAGTAGAGCCAGGGGAAATTTGTACACAATTAAAGAACAAAGTATTTTTGATGACCAACTCTGATAGGCTGGACTCTTCTCAGCAATGCCAGGTTATAAGTCAACCCCAAAAGACTCATGATGGAGAGAGATGTCTACATCCAGAGAAAGAACTGAATCTGAATCCAGTTTGAAGCAAACTGTCTGATCTTTTTCTTTTTCTTGTTTGGTTTTATTTCCTCTTTCCTATTGTTCATTCCATCTTATACAATCCTTTATAACCTGAGTAATGTCTAATGTGTAAATATTTGCAGATCCTTTACTTGACTGCATGCTGTCATGGGGGTGGGGGGAGGGAGAGAAAATTTGAAACTCAAGGAATTGTGGAACTGAATTCTGCAAACTAAAAGCAAACAGACAAGTTAATAAAGAAAAAAAAGTTTTTAAAGATTAAAAAAAACCTGCAGTTTGATAGGCAATCTAATACTTCTCTCCCACAGTTTTCTCTACAGCCTCCCAAACACTGAGCTTGCTCTAGCAATGCCTGAACCAAGTTCACCGTCTGTGTGTATGTCCCTGGAAAGTATAACCACGTTAAATGAACTTAAACACAGCATTCAGCATTTTCCCCTTTGCTTTAACTGCTGTTTCCATGTGTGGATGATGTGGTGCTGGCTCGTGGAGAACCTTTGCTTTCTTGTTGTTAATTGTCAGGCCAAATTTAGCACGAGTGGCAGATAATCAATCCCTTCTCTGTTGCATCTCAGCCTCAAAGGCTGCACAAAAAGTGAACATCCCTGCTCTGTGCCTCATTTGAAATTCATTATCACGAGGTTATGGAACAGGGTTATCCCTATTATCGTCTTTAAAGGAATCCTGCATAATTTTGACATGCACAGGAGACACATCTTTGGAGAAAAGCCTTTAGAACAGAGTTTAGTTTTTACCAATTTAAGTGCTTTTTGTGCTCAACAAATAATTAGCATTGTATGATCTTATATTTTCTTTATATTTTAGTCATTTGTGTTGGTTAAAGATACTGCGTATTGTGGACTATTACCTGTGGAAGCCCTCCTGTTCCATTCCAATGCCGTTATCTGTATGCCCTTGATTTGTGTATTAGACTCTTCTGAAAATTTAATGCTAATTCCCACCTAATCCTATAGGTGGGTCATTATTGATGTTCACTTGGTCTTTTTGGGGAGTAATAATAAAATCTGAGATTATTTCCATGCTTTTGGTGTCATGTACTCCCCCATTTACATTAAGAATCTAGCTCTCAATGTGCTCACAATTGTTTCATCTACAGCCCAGACCTTCTTTGTATATAATCAACCAATAAACATTTATTAAGCACTTACTATGTACCAGGCACTCTGATAAGCACTGAAAGTTTGTTTAAAAAAATCTTTGTAGGTATTTGACATCTTTAATCTCTGTGTCCTTTTCCCAGTTTTGTCCTTAATAACTTAGGATAACCTTTTTTTTTTTTTTGAGGCTCTTGCCAAGTTTTTCTTGGGTTTACACTCCACTGTTTCTGTTTTATGAAGCTTTATGGTTCAATCTTCCACCATCCTTCTCTATGAATTTTATAAACAATTTTATATTTAAACCAGTGTTTTTCTTAGCTGACATATCTTTCTCTTTGGCAAACAGGTTAAGTGTCTGCTGATTAAGATGGATTTTAGGCTCTTTTGATCTCTTCATTATGGCAATTAATTTACATTGATTAAATTTGGATAAAACCAACTCTTCCAGCTCTGTTATTTGGCTCTCCAAAGATACTCTCTCCAATTAGAGTACCTTAGGATTCTAAATGATGCCAACAGAGATTCTTAGGTAATAACAGAAATTCTCATTTATATAGTGCCTGCTGTGGAAAGCTAGGTGGTACAGTGGATAGAGTGCCTGGCCTGGAATTAGGAAGACGTGAATTTAAATGTGGCTTCAGTTATGTGACCCTGGGCAAATTACATGTTTGCCTCAGTTTTCTCATCTGTAAAATGAGCTGGAAAAGGAATTTGCAAACCACTCCAGTATCTTCTCCAAGAAAACCCTGAAAGAGGTTGTAGAGTCCAGCATGACTAAAAAGCAAATAAGTAGTTCTAGGCATTGTGCTAAGCTTTTTCAAATATTATCTAATTTGATCCTCATCACAACCCTAGGAAGTAGGCACAGTTATTATCTTCATGTTACAGCTGTGGAAACTAAGGCAGAAAGAAGTGACTTGCCTAGGGTTATAGAGCTAATAAGCATCTGAAGCCAGATTTGGACTCAGGTCTTCCTAACTCTTATGTTTAGCTCTCTGTCCACTGCTTTACCAACTCATGGATATGTCTCAGGAGATTTTTAGGGTTTTGTTTTGTTTTTTTTCATTTTAGAGTTCTATAATTGCTTACTCTTGTCAGCAAGAATAAAATCTAAAAGTATGACTTCTAAATCATTTTTCCTTCAGCATACTTTACCTTTTACTTTGCTTTTTCATCCTAAGAAGGGAAACAGGTCTGTACTGTCTTTCTCTTCTCAAAAAATTTTAATCATACCTTCTATTTTTTATGTGTAAGAATAATTTCAGAAGTGTCCCCTGTCTCTAGATTCAGCCCTTGTCTTGTAACCAAGAAAAACAATCCAGCAAAAACATCTAATACAGTGACCATGTCTGACAGTATCTCTAACATCATAATCTATTGTAAAAAGGAGAGACTCACTTTTACCACCTGTTGTCTAGGATTATCAATAGTCTTTCAAGTTGGAATTTCAGTTTCTTTCAGGGGATCTCATTTATATTGTGGTAGTCCTTGTGAATATTGGTCTTTTGGGTCTGCTTACTGTATGTACATCTTCCTGTGTTTCTCCGAGTTCGTCTTATTCATCTTTTTGTACTGCATATTAATATTCTATTATATTCCTATACCACAGTTTTTAGCATTCCCCAGTTGATGAACACCTAATTATTTTAATTGCAACCACCAAAGGTACTACTAGGAATATTTTTTCTAGATGTTGGATCTTTGTATCTCTTTTTTTACTACTCAGGGGTATATGCCCAGTAATGGAATTGCAGACAAAGGGCATGAATTGCTTAGACACTTTTCTTAAATAATCTGAAGTTATTATCCAGAGTGGTTGAGCCAGTTCACAGCTCTGCTCACAGCATGTCAGGAATTTTGTCTTGCTTCAGTTTCTCCAATATTGGCCTTTGCCATTTTTAAGTTTTTGCCAGTTTACAAGATAAGAAGTGAAATCTCTGAATTGTTTGGGATTTGGAGCATGTTTTCGTAGGTTCTTGATAGTTTACAATTGCTTTTTTGGAAAACTCTTTGTTCATGTCATTTGATATGAAATTTATTTGTATATTGTGGTAGTGCTCGTGTTCCGTATTTGTGTCAGTTCCCTTGTGTTTTGGATACTGGAGAAACATTTTGACACGGTGAAAAGTGCATTGACTTTGTAGTTGAGGATCTAAGTTCAAATTCTGGCTCTGCCACTTAATTTCTGTGTGACCTTGGGTAAATCTGTTCTGGACCTCAGTTTCCTTAGCTGTAAAAAAAGAAAAGAGAAATTGGGCCGGATGATATCAGAGCTTCTTTTCCAGCTCTAAATCTGTGACCTTATATTTGATGCAAATGTTTTTCCCACTTAACAATTTTCTTCATGTTCACTGATTTTGTTTGTACAAAAAGCTTTTTTGTGTTATATAATGAAAATTGCCCATCAGGTTTTTATCTTTCCTTTATCACTTGTTTGATTACAAATGCTTCCCTTGGTCAGTTGTGAAAAGTATTTCCTCCTGTTCTCTCTTTTTATTATGTAACCTTTTATAGTCTGTGTTGCATATCCATTTGAAAAAACATAACATATATGGTTTAAGATATTGGCTCAAACTTAATTTCTGCCAAAGTTCCTTCTAGCAGTTTTTGTTAAATAGGAAGCTTTTTCCCTGAGTAATTTGTGTATTTGGGCTTATCAAACACCAGATGCTTATATTCTCTTATTTCTGTTTCTTATTATCTTAGTCTATTCTACTGATCTACTTTTCTATGTTTTAACTAATATAAAGTAATTGGATTTTTGCTTTAAAATCCCATAATTTGAGGATTAATGAAGCAAGAACCCCTTTATCCTTACTGTTTTTCATTATTTGCCCTGACGTTTTACCACAGATCTTTTGTTCCTCCATGTGAATTTTGTTATTGTTTTGTCTAGTCATATAAAATATCTCCTCAGCAATTTGATTGTTACATTACTAAATCCATAAATTGACTTAGATGGCATCATTTTTATTGGCACAGTCTAACCATGTAGATTAACTTCTCCAATTGTCTTCTTTGATTTCTATAAAGAATGTTTCATAATTAGATTTAGGTAAAGCTTACATATTTTTGATAGGTTAAATCCCATACATTTTATTCATTTTGTAGAGAATTTAAATTTGATTTTCCTTCTTATTGTTTCTTCCTTTTTTTTTTTTTTAGTACTATATAGTGTTGCTAAAGATCTCTGTAGATTTATTTTGTATTTTGCTGCCTTATGGAAGCTCTTAATAAGAGAATGCCAGGGAATCATTAATCTAAGAAGAAATTAAGTTATATCATCATGTCATCTGCAAATAGGTATAATGTTATGATCTTTTCACTGATGCTTCTATATTTAATTCTGTTCTCTTTATTACTTTATACTTTATTACTTTATAACATTTCTAAAAGTGTGTCAAATAATAATGGAAAAAAAGATATCCTTGATTTACCCTTTTGTACTAAAAAACTTTCTAGTCTTTATCCCTTGCTAATAATGTAAAAAAATTTTGATTTTAGAGATATACTTTTGATAATATTGAAAATGGCCTTTCCATGCCTATAATTTTTTTTAGACAAATGCTTTATTAACTTCTGTTTTACATCATTCATTTCCGCTAGATTTTGAGTTACAATCATTTCCCCCCATTATTCCCCTACCCAACCTCCCAGAATAGCAGTCCCACAAGATATCTCCTCCTCCAATCTGCTCTCTCCCATACCTTCTCCCATACCCCCATCGACTTTTCCATTAGAGGAAGGTGAATCTTTGTGTCCCAATGCCTGTACATCTTATCTCCCTATTACAAGCAAAAGAGTATTAATAATAGTATTTATATATATTTGAAACATTTAATGTTACGACCTCAAATTTCAGATCCATTTCCTTCCTCCCTTGTCACCCATTCCCTCTTGGGAGATAAGTAATTCAGTATATGTTGTACCTGTCTAGCTATGCAAAACATTATCATAGTAGATATATTGTACAAGGCTGCTTATAATTCCCTCCCACTCATCCCACCCCCCATCTGGTCCATTCCCTACATGATCCTGTCCCTCTTCTATAGTGGGTACTTCCAACCTCCCCTCCCCCAAGGATGCCCTCCCATCCATCATCCCTCCTCTCATCCCCCTTCCCCCTATCCTGCTGCAGGTTGAGATATCCCATTTAGTATGTATGTCATTTTCTCCCTAAACCAAATTCAATGTGAATGTGGTTTTGCCTTTTTAGCCTTCCTTATTCTCCCCCTCCTTTGCAACCACTTCCCCTTGCTTCTTCTACATGGGATAGTTTACCCTACCCTGTCTCTCCCCATCTCCTCTTGCCACTTTCCTCTCTCACCTCATAATTTCATCCCTTGAGTATTCTCCCATCCCAACAAATTCAACTTATGCCCTCTATCCATATATAACTGTAACCATATACACACACATTCACATATGTATTCATATGACCACACACCCTTCTTCCATTATTTTCATAGTGAGAAAGATAGCATCAGTCACAGTTATTGCTTATCCATATAGGAATGTAAATAGTTCAACTCTGATAAGTTCCTTTTGATTTCTTTTCCCTGATTACCTTCTCAGGCATCTCTTCTTTCTTGTGTCTGGATGTCAAATTTTCTATTCAACTCTGGTTTTTTCCTCAAGAATGCTTGAAAGTCCTCTATTCCACTGAATGACCATATTTTCCCCTGAAACAAAATACTCAGTTTTGCTGGGTAGGTGACCCTTGGGTTCATTCCCAGTTCTTTTGCCCTCTGGAATATCATATTCCATGCCCTTCAATCCCTCAGTGTAGAAGCTGCCAGGTCCTGGGCTATTCTGATTGTGTTTCCACAATATTGAAATTGTTTCTTCCTGGCTGCTTGGAGTATTTTCTCCTTGATCTGGGGATTCTGGAACCTGGCTACAATATTCCTGCGAGTTCTCTTTTTGGGATCTTTTTCAGGAGGTGATCTGTGGATTCTTTCAACCTCTATTTTGCCCTCTGGATCTAAAACATCAGGGCAGTTTTCCTTGAAAATTTCTTGAAGGGTGATTTCTAGGCTCTTTCTTTGATCGTGGCTTTCAGGTGGTCCAGTAATTTTTAAATTGTCTCTCCTAGATCTATTTTCCAGGTCAGTGGTTTTTCCCATGAGATATTTCACATTGTCTTCTAATCTTTCATTTGTTTGGATCTGCTTAACAGCATCTTGATTTCTCATAAAGTCACTAGCTTCCATTTGCTCCAGTCTAACTCTGAAGGAATGAATCTCCTCAGTGAACTTTTAAGATTCTTTTTCCATTTGGCAAATTCGACTTTTTAAGGCATTCTTATCCTCATTGCCCTTTTGGGCCTCCTTTGCCATTTGAGTTAGTCTATTTTTTAAGGTGTTTTCCTCAGTCAGGCTGTTGACCCTCATTTCATACTTTTCCTGCATCCTTCTCATTTCTCTTTCTAATTTTTCCTCCACTTCTCTTATTTGATTTTTAAAGTCCTTCTTAAGGTCCTCTATGGCCTGCAACCCGTTCATGTTTTCCCCTGGGGCTTTTGGAGCAGGACTTCTGATGTCACAGTCCTTTTCCCGCTCTATGCCCCCAAAATAGGAGTCTAGGGTTGCATTTTTCTGTTTCCTTTTCCTTGGCATGTTGCCACTTAATTGCTTGACTTTTGGGCTTGTTGCCACACTATGGCTTTAAGGCCAGATAGAGGAATTTTCGTCCCGAAGGTGTGGGGGGCAACTTCCATTTCTGGCAAGCTGTAAACCCACCCACGACTTCCACCCTAGATCACAATCCATATCCAGGGAGGTTAAAGCAAGAGTGATTACCCCCCAAGACTGATCACTGGATCTCCCTACAGTTCGCAGGCCAGGAGCTGGAGCTGCCTCTGAAAACTACAAAATGGCATGTCTCCTCAGTGGCTTCTAGCCCCTAGGGGAGGGAGCCGACGCATTTCCCAAATACTGGTCCCAAAGTCCATAGGACACTAACCTCTTACTTTGTCCTAGGCATTTCTATTTTGATAATTCTGGAGTCGCCACAGCTCCTGGTGTTCTGGAGTTCCTCCTGCTGGCTGCTGGCCCTGCTGCCCTGGGGCTAAAACCTCGGCTCATGCGGACCTGGGCTCCGCTCTGCTTGGCTCCCCGCGCTCTGCTGGCTCCAAGACTGCTGCGCTGGTCCTTCCTGCAGGGCTGCTGGGCTGTCCTCAGCCGGAGGTTAGCTTCTCTTTGTCGTTCTGTAGGTGCTGGGGCTCCAGAAGTTGTTCAGAGTCCCCTTTTACATAGTTTGGGGGGAATCTGGGGGCAGAGTGGCTTGGATGAGCTGTTTCTACTCCGCCATCTTGGCTCCGCCCCTGATTGGCTTTCTTTTGAAATTCTTTGGGACATAGGTAATCTTAAGATTATTATGCTGTGATCTCTCCTTTAGGTCTGTCACTCTGGTTTGTATATTTTCTCATAATGTGAATGTAATTTTTTCAGCCTGTGTTTGCAGTTAAGTATGTGTTATGCACACTTCCATTTTCACTCTGGTAAATCACAGGTTTTGTTGTTTCTATTGATTTTAAAAAATCTCTCATTTGTAGTCTCTATATTGATAATTTAAAAAATTAATTTCTTTGGATCATTTTCCATGTCTCTTAATTCTGAATTAATTTCTACGTCTGATTTTTTGCCTTCTGTAAGCCTTTATTTAGGTTTGTCATTTTCTTAAGCATTGTTCTTTCTTGCTTAATTCCTTTGAATGTGCCATTTATCCATCAGAGAACCTTTCCAATATCTTATGTAGCTTCTATCTATGTTACTTCTAATATTTCAGCTGATGCAGTTGTTTTACAATATTTTTTTATTTGTATTGGAACTCAGCTTTTCCATCTTAACATTTTTAAAAATTTTCTTGTATGGTTTTAAAGGTGTTTCTCTTTTTAATAATTCATTTTGGTGTTTTTGGATAGCTGCATGAGAAGGCTAACTTTCTCTGATCATTTTACTCAAATGAATCAGTCTCCTAGAAGAAGTCTTGGAAATCAATAATTCCATTGCCCTCATATTATAGATGAGGGAACATGGACCCAAGCAAGTGATATCACTGGCACACCCAGTTTTTTTATTATATAGTACAATCTCATCTACCTAGGTTCTCCTACTTTGTAAGCAGTCTTAACAGTATCTAAGCAGTCTCACAGTATCAGAATTTTAATTTATCCCCATCATTCATGGTTCCTGCTCTGTACTTTGTTTCGCAAAACCAGTTGCCATCCCTGAGAGCCATGAGGCTCTTAACAGGATCCTTCCAGCTGAAGGAACTTGATTTTTCTATCATTCTTCACCATCTGACTCGGGGAAAAGGGGGGTCATCAGCTGCAGAGAGAACAAGTGCTTCTTCCATCACTTTGTTCCTGCTGCCATTCACTTAGGCATGGAGGTCTACTTCATTCCATGCTCTTACCAGATACTGTTAAACAGTGGACTCCAACCCACAAATTTCTTGGCCAACACTGCCCTCAACCCTCCTAACCTTCTCTCTGTTCAGCTGAGTGCTCTGATAATTTCACATGTTCTCTGTCTTGACTAGCCAATTCTAATCCTTTCTTCCCCTAATCCCTAACGTTCAAAGTCATAGTTTGCTGAAGTGAAATCCCTTTCCCCCTTCGTTCAGCAATTTCATCCATATCTATCTCAATCTTATTACCTCCCCAGTACCTAACTTCTCTCCCTCTACTTCCACTGGGGCTTTTGGAATGCCTATTCTATTATTAACAGACTTGGATTCATCTTAGATTTCTTCCTCTCCCAAGCTTTCCACCCAACTGAAACTATCACCAGAAGACACCTCATCTCTGGCCACCTCCTCCATGCTAGCTTCTTCTTTCCCCACCTTCCCTCCTCCCACATATGTGGTGAACTCACAGGAGTCAGCATGTTCTTTGTCTTCCCCTGCTACTACTAGACCCTTTTTCTGCAATTCATTACTCTCTCTTCCTTTGCTTCATTTCATCTATTTATATCATCCGGTCCAGATTCTTGTTGTTCTCCAACGGCTTCCAGGTCATCCTTCTTTCCTCAGTATTTCACTGTCTAGCTCAGCATTTTCCTTTCTACCCTATATCTTACGCCCATACTTAGTGATTTTATAGTTCATGTTGATATCCTCTTCAACATACTGGTCTCCAGTTAAGCATCTTCCTCAAGTCCCATGAACTGTTTTTCAGCTTCCATTTTCACTCTCCCTCAGCCAACTACCTTAGACTTATCACCCAAAATTATTCAATCTCTGCAATCTTGAACACTGAAATTCCTCTATTTGATTATAATCTGCTGATCTACCATTACTCTCTCTGCCTTATTTGTCCTAAACTTATTGCAGCACCAGCCCTCCAGCCCCTCCCCCTAAATATATTCCTAACTTTTACTCACCTTCTTGGTTGGTCCCCTGAGGGGCAACTACACTTGGGTTCTAGGGTAGGTTGTTGTGGGACTACATTCCTACTGATGTGCTTGCTATTAATAGTCATTACCAGTAGATACAAAGGAAATGCAAAGGTATTATATAATAACAACAATTGCTACAAAGCATTTCTTCCCAAAACCCAGGGCAAAATCTTCTACAATATACATAATGTCTGTGGGGAATGTGGGAACAATGGTAGCAAGGTAAGTGTATGGGATATATAGGTAGTAAATGCAATTCACAACGTCTGGCATACAGGGCCTAGAAGTCCATTCTCTCAAACATTCCCTGTGGATGAAATGACTGATGTACAGGGCAGGGCTGGGCTTTCAGGAGCTTTTCCTCTGTTGACCATAACTGTTTCTCTTCTCTGTTGCCAGGAGTCACACTTCTTGAAGCTGTTTCTTCCTTTGGGTGACTGATTGTCTCTCTATCCCTACCTATCTGGAATGTCTGTCTCTGTGCCTAATGAGATATCTCTCCTCTCTCTCTCTCTCTCTCTCTCTCTCTCTCTCTCTCTCTCTCTCTCTCTCTCTCTCTCTCTCTCTCAGAGAAAATCCCCTTCTTCTCCATCCTCCCTGCTGCCCTTTGGTTTACACACAAGAGTCTCCTCCACAGCTGTGCTGGCCATAGCTAGTTAAATAATTCCCTCCCCCACCCCCACCTCCAGGCTGACTAATTTGTTTGTTCAACCAATCACTTTATTTCCTCCTGATTTACTCAAAGGCCTTGTTCCTACTATATAAAAGCACATCCACAGTTTTACAGCTAGTTTAACTCCTTGTTACCACATTTAAAGCTAATCATCTGTTAATAAATCCTGTGACTACATGAGCTGAGTTATGTGGATGCGGGGGATACAGAATCGTAGCCCCACTTTCCTGTTCCTCTAACTCTCCTTAATTTCCCAGGATAGTTCATTTGTTAAGAAAAAAACCTGTCCTGCTCTCTTGAATCTCTTGCCCCCTTGTCCTTTCACTATGGATGCCCTACCATAGTGAATCCTTAGCCCTAGCTCCCCTGCTCTATAGAGAGCAGGCATATAACTTTTCTGCTCTTACTCTTATCTGTTGAACATTCTTAGATGAAGTCAGAATTTTTCCAGAGGCATGCTGGAGCCAGCTCATGCTGGCTAGCTTGTTAAATATTCAGTATGAACATTTGCATCTTAGAAATTGGAAAACATTCTAAATCAGGGCTTCAATTATTATTCTTCTGGTTTTCTAGACTCAAAAAAGTGATGGAGAAGATGTGGATAATTAACCAATTAAACTTAGAAATGTGCTATACATTCATTTCCAGTGAGTCAAATGTTAAAAGTTTACCAGCACCTCCCTGGCTTTTTCTCCCTGCTCCTCTTCTCCCCAAACCGTCTTTCACATAACTGCCAAATAATTTTTTTAAGAATCATATCTAACCATCTATGTCATTCCTTGCTGAAACAAAACAAAACAAAACAAAACAAAACAAAAAAACTACTCTCAGTGTTTCCCTGTTGCGTTATCGATAAAATATAAGATACAAGCTTTTTATTTAAAAGTCCTTTTCAAGCTGGCTCCAACCAATCTCTTTTAGCCTTTCTTCACATTGTTCCCCATTACCTGTTCTCTTTCAACCAGCCTGGGTGCCTAACTGGTTCCAGAACTTCATATGCCATATTCTACATTCTTATAAACCTGCATTATGCTCACTTTTGTCCTCTGCCTATTATGCCCCATATTTTCCTTCAAGGATCAGTTCAGTTGTCCCCTATTTCATGAAGCCTTCCTTCATGCCCCAGCTATTAGCACTGTTTCACTCTTGTATTCTTTGAGCATTTTGTCTGATCTCTTCTCCATTCTTTATGTCATATTATACTTTATGTCTCCGCATATTTCCTATCCCCTAAGTATTCTTTGGGGAAGATTTGTAAAGGGCCTAGAGAAGCTTCCTGTGGGATGCTCTTGTTTCATTTAGTCAATCTTCGTCAGTCATTGAATAAACATTTTCCTGTTGATGTTTAATGAAGTGAAGGGGCCAGCAACAGAGATAATATGGAAGGAATTAAGAGATGTAGTAGGTATAGTGTCATGGAAATCAAGGATTAAAGAAAATTAACCAAGGCAAATGTAGCTAAGAGTAAGAAAAATTATACAGTAATTGATAAGATTTCATTGGCCAAGTGGAGGTGTCATGTGTTTCAACTGCCAACTAGGGAATGCAATTAGCAGTACATGTTATACTTTGTAGGCTAGTAGATTTTTAGGACATTTTTAAGAGTAACTCAGAAATTTTATGGAAATGATTATGAGATTCTGGATATTTTAACAAATAATTTGATGTATAAATTTTTAAAAATTCAATTTTTATTTTTAGGTTGACATTTTCTTCCTCTTAGCTACCATCACCACCACAAACTCCACCCCTGCCACCCCATTGAAAAAATAAGAAATTAGACAAAACTCTGGTTACAAATGTGTAAGGTTAAGAAAAACAAATCCCCACATTGATTATATCCAAAAAATGATGATTTCTCAGTCTGTATTCTCAGTCCATCTTTTTGGAATTTGAGAAGTGTGTATCATTATAAGTCCTCTGGAATTTGAATTGGTTATGATTTGATGGTTTGATCAGAGTTTCTAAGTCTTTAAAAGTTGATTATCTTTACAATAGTGCTGTTACTATAGAAATTTTCTTGGTTCTGCTCACTTTACTTTGTGTTAGTTAATACAAGGTTCCCAGGTTTTTATGAAACCATTTTCTTAATCAGTTTCTTACCGTAAGATAGTATTCCATCACATTCATATACTGTGACTTGTTCATCCATTTCCCAATTGATGGGGTATTCCCTCAGTTTTCAATTCTTTGCTATCATGAAAAGAGTTGCTATAAATAAATGAATAAACAAACAGACAAATCCTTTTTTCTCTTTCTTTGATCTCTTTGTAGTACAGCTCTGAAAATGGATTATGGGGTCAAAGGGTATGCCCAGTTAATAGCTTTTTGGACATGGTTTTCCAGAATGGTTAAACTAGTTCACAGTTCCAGGGACAGTATAGTGATGGTGGTGATGATGATGATAGCTAACATTTATGTAGCATGTTAAGGTTTACAAGGCACTTTAAATGAGTTTTCATTTTATCATCACAACAACCCTGAGATCTACTAATGTACCTGTTTTCCCATAGCCTCTCCAACATTGGTCATTTTCCTTTTTTGGGGGGGAGAGGGGCAGGGTTCAAACTTGGTAATCTAGTAGATGTGAGGTGGTACCTCAGAGTTGTTTTAATGTTCTTTTCTCTAATTATTAGTGGTTTATAGCATTAAGTGAGATTTTTTTCTTTCTAACCTTTCCTGAGGGATTTTGTTGGTAATATAATGCTGATCATTTATGTGGATTTATTTATATCTCATAACTTTGCTAAAGTAGTTCATTTTTTAGTTTGATTCTCTAGGGTACTCTAAGTAAACATTATATCATTTGCAGAAAGTGATAATTTTGTTTCTTCCTGGCCTGTTTTTATTATCTCAATTTCTTTTACTTGTCTTGTTGCTATAGCCATAGTTTCTAGCGCTGTACTAAATAATGATAATGAGGATACATTTAATTTACTCCAGTCTTACCAGAAAGGTCTCTAGCTTATTCCTATTACAAATAATGTAGTTTTTAGTATTAGTTATGATATCGAGGAAAGTTTAATTTATTCATAAGCCTTCTAGTGTTTTTACAAGTATAGGTGTTGTATCTGCTCAAAAGCCTTTTCTATATCAGTTGAGATCATTTAATGATTTTCATTTCTGTTATTAATATGGTCAATTATCTTTATTTCTTCCCTAATATTGAACCAAACTTGCATTCTTGATGTAAATTTAGCTGGTCATAATGTATATGTAATCTTTGTGACATGTTTTTTGTAGCCCCCTTGCTAATATTTTATTTAAAAATTTTTCATTAGGGATATTGCTCTACAAAGTTTTTCTTTCTCTGGATTGTCTCTTGCTAGTTTAAGTATCAAGACCACATTTGTACCATGAAGAAATTTGTCAAGACCCCTTTTCTTATTTTTAAAAATGGTTTACTTATTATCGGGGTTAATTTCTCTTTAAATGTATGATAGAATTCACTTGTAGGGGCGGCTAGGTGGCGCAGTGAGTAAGAGCGCCGGCCTCGGAGTTGGGATGACCCGAGATCGAATCCGGTCTCAGAAACTGAGCACCCACACATAAAATAATGACTAGCCGTGTAACCTTGAGCAAGTTACTTAACCCCAATTGCTTTAAAAAAAAAAAAAAAAGAATTCACTTGTAAATCCATCTGTTTCTGGGTTTTTTTTTCCCCTTTGGGAGCTCATTTAAGGTTTGTTCAATTTTTTTTCCCCTAAGACGCAGTTATTTAAGCCCTCTTCTTCCTGTTCTCTTAATCTGGGCATTTTACAATTGTTGTAAATATCCATCCCTTTCATTTAGATTGTCGTTTTTATTGACATATAATTGGGCAAAATAGTTATTAATAATTTCTTTTATGTATTCTTCACTGGTTCTGTATTTACTTTTTCCATTTTGATACCAGTAACTTTGTTTTCATCTTTCTTTTTAAAATTAAATTAACTAATGCTTTGTCGACTTTGTTGTTTTTTTAATTAAATTCTAATTTTATATATTTATTAATTTTTTTACTTTGGAATTTTTTCTCAATTTTGTCTTTTGATTTTCAGAATTTCTGTTTTGGTGTTTAAATGGAGATTTTTAATTTTCTGGTTTTCTATATTTTTTTAGTTGCATGCCCAACTTTTCCTCTTTTTTATTGAAGAGAGTGAGGTTCAAGTGATGCCAACTCCCCTCTATTCCTCCCTCCTTGTTGTAGAGACTTCTGTTTGCACTCCTTAATTATGTGAAACAATTTTCACTTTTTCCCCCCTCTCTATTTCTCTCCTCCCCTCTTGATTCCTGTGTTTGTGTTTAAAGTTTTATACATAGCTCTGGTTTACTTATGAGGTATGTTTCATTGTTTCATTAAAGCTCATATTTTTCCCTGTAGATTTATTGTGTGTGTAAACATATATACACACAAACATATACACATATATATATGTAGAATCTAATTATTCTTGGCTTTAAACCTAGATTTTTTGCTTTCTGTGATACCATATGCCAAGATCTGTGCTTCTTTATTGTAGTGGCTACTGAATCTTGTACGATTCTGACTCTTTTATCCATTGCATCAAGTTAGTTAATAAATCCTGCCAACTCTACCTCTCCTATGTCTCTTGTAACAGTTTCCTCTTCTCCACACACACTGTCATTTTAATGATTATTTCTTGCCTGGCTTAATGTCCTAATAACTTCTTTATCTTTCTCCTCCCCCCCCCCCCAGTCTTTCTTCCTCTAGTCTGTCTTTTGAACAACTTCCAAAATTCCTCATTACTTAGGCTGTCAGATGCTGTAATGGAAATGCAGATTTGAAGATCTTCCATGCCCCTAGGCCCTTTGATTCGCTTAAGAGACTTTGATTGACTTAAGTGACTCTGAGAACCTTCCTTGATTTGAAAATGTACTCTGTCCCCTAATAGGCTGAATGTGGTCACATGGAGCCTGTGGTAGGAGGCTTGGTTTTCAGGAATGACCACACCTTGATGCTGTGTGATTGGGCAGTGGGTCAAGAGGGTGGTTACATTCTCTGACCCAGGAGAAGACTATATAATCCCTGATTTGAGGCTTTGCTTTGGGGCTCACTTTGAGAAGTGTTGTGTGATTTGACCAGATGAGACTCTGGGCAGCCGTTGAGAGCCCCCCGGCTTTGAAAACCCAGATGTTGATGCTTCCCTCTCTGGTAACTGTGATTTGGTATTGATGTAATGGTTGGACAGTTTGGAAGCCTGTCTGCTTGATCTGTTTGTTTCTCTGTTTTGAAACTTCTGTCTGTATACTCTGGAGTTCGGGGTGCTGACCTTTTCCCCCTGAACTAGGTAAATGGTATATGTTTGATTAAAGTGTGCTTGTTAACTGATTTTGAGTTGCTTTCCTTTTGAAGAGCAGAACTAAGAACCTTCATTGGCAGCTACCCTGGGGATGTTGGGGTGCTTGCTGCTACAGGTGCTATTTTCTGTATTGGTTAGTTTTACTTTTTTTTTTCTTTGTTATGAGAGAGAGAAGGCTTGCTGGGTTAGGTATATCTAGAGATGACTGTGATATAAATCAATAACTTTAAACAAATTTCCTAATGTTCATGTTATTTTCTTTTTTTGCCCATAGTATAAAATACTTCTCAGCCTGACATTTAAAGATCTCTATCATTTGACAGCAAACTGCCTCTCTGTTGCTGTAGTAGTAGTAGTAGTAGTAGTAGTAGTAGTAGTAGTAGTAGTAGTAGTAGTAGTAGTAGTAGTTGTTGTTGTTGTTGTTGTTGTTGTTGTTGTCTTAACACTAATTATTTCCTGAAACAGTACATTTGTTCCTAAATAGAATTAAGGACCCACCAGCTAACAATAAATGTTTCCACCTCATGGAAATGTATAATTTCATTTTTTTTTTTACATTTACCTGAATAAGGAAAAAAACCTGATTTTATTTAAACCCCTACACCTTTCACCTCAAATTCTAGAACCCTAGATCTGTTACAGTACAGGGACTTTAGATCACAGTAGCCTCATTATCTTACAACGCAAGTAAAAAGAAAGGGAAGTGACCTGACTCTAGTTATGCTGTTAGTTGACTTTCCTATCTCCTAGTATTTGAATGGGCCACTCCCTCCTCATCCCTGCCTTTTGTAGCCCTTCCAGCCCTGGCTCAGGTGCCATCTACTCTACATCCCAACTGAAAGCCATAGTCCCCTCCTCAAATTTGCTTCCAGTACTTTATCTGCATCTCTCCTTTTCCCCTGCCATACTTGTCTGTGAATATGCCCCATCCTCAAGTGGGCTTGGAGGTTCAGTGATTTTAATTGGTAAAAGCAAAGTTTCTAATAGTCTGTGGCCAGTGTCAATCAAAGAACCATAAACAGAGGTACTGTGGAAAGAGTACTAGGCTTGAAATTAGGGTACCTAGGTGCTAGTCCTAACCAGAGCATAAATATGAATGTCAAATTAATATAAGATATTAATTGTTAATAAATTAACATTAATTTAGCTAAGTCGCTTCCCTTCCCCTATTTGCTTGCTTTGCAGAGTTGGTTGGGGGGTTCCAAAGTCCCTTCCAGTGCTGCAGGTCTAGGGTTCTAAAACCAGAGTTGAATGGTGTAGGGGTTTGAACAAAATCCGTTGTTTTCTTTTCCTCATTCGTATAAAATGAATGAAATTACACAAGTGCAAACGCTTTTACGGTTGGCTGCTGGGGAATCCTTAATTCTACTTAGGAACAAGTGTACAGGATAAAGATGAAAATGTAATTAGATGACAGAAGAGAAGGGTGTATTAGGTTCAGAACACTCTCACACAAACTGAAAATATGAAAAACATGCAGCCATTTCACAAAAAAACCCCACTAAATCACAATTGCACATAGAATCCGCTATCAAATTCCTGGAGAATTCTAGGGTTCCAGGAAACAAGGTAAGTAAAACCCTTGATTGTGCAGCTATGGTTGGCAGACACAGAGCTTCTTGTTCAAGCTAGTAAATTGAGAATGGCTGCGTCTTCCTCTTTCCAGCACTGTTTGAGGCAGATATCAGGAAGGCAGAGCTGCTGAGAGTGCTGTTCGAAGGCACAGTGGCAGTTGGGCCAGGTGGCAAGAAGGCAGTGCAATAAGCAGCTGTAGTTACTGGCCCCAGGTCTTGTTCCCTCAGTAAGCTGGACAGTGGTGGAGGCAGATACTTGGTGACTCAGGCTTGCCCTGGCTTGGTTGCTAATATAAATCTCCAGCAGAATCATGTGTCTTGGGGAATGAGTTTATTGAGAAATTTTCCAATTATTCTGGCTTAGGGGTAAAGTTGTTTCCAGGATTCAGAATGGACACAAAAGTTTATCCAAGTGTTATGGAGGTTACTCCAGGCTTCTGGGAAAAGCTCCCTAATGGCAGCAACAAGTTTTCTCATCTTCCACACAGTTATTAGAACTATCTCTAATGTTTATCTCCTGTATTTAGGGTGGGGTTGAAGAGGAAGACAGTGTCTTCCATTTTTTATTTACTTAAGCAGAAAAGTATGTGGCCACAGCTAGGTGTGGATCTTGAAGACAGAGATAAGAGGTGCCTAAGAGGCCATCTAGTCTATGCATTTTGTAGATGAGGAGACTGAGGCTGATGTGACTTGCTTTGGAGTCTTAGTTGCATTGTGTCAGAGTTGGGATTTGAATCCAAAGACTCCAGAGAGTGTTCTTTCCATTGTATTCCTGGCCTGTGAGGGAGGGCTCCATCTGGGGTTGGTTGTATCCTAAGTGTTCATTATTGTCTGGAAATCACCTGGTTGATACTGAGGATGGTTACTAATAATGGATTCCTAGGGACCAAGGTATAAGCTAATAAAGAGATGAATTGTGTACTAAAGCTAACTGAATTTGACATTTATCTTCATTAAATATTTGAGTAAAAGATCAGCACTCTAACTGTGGGTCCCAACCCTATATGGGGTCATGAAA
This sequence comes from Gymnobelideus leadbeateri, assembly GCA_011680675.1. Lineage (NCBI taxonomy): Eukaryota > Metazoa > Chordata > Mammalia > Diprotodontia > Petauridae > Gymnobelideus > Gymnobelideus leadbeateri. The sequence goes on from WOXC01002043.1 coordinate 186,058, forward strand.
AATTTGGTGACAGCATAAGGTTTCTGGGTGCGCAACCTCCAAAAATTATTTCAAAATCAAACACGTAATGAATCCGAAGTGTTTCTGGCAGTGCTTGCCAGTGTTGCATTGGGCAACTTCACTGCAGCTTTGGTTCTGAAAACAAAGTGTGTTCACTTTGCACTGCGCGTGCCTTCAGGCCTTGCAACCAAGAAATGCTGCCAAAAAGAAAAAAGGGGTCTCCGTGGAAAACATTTAAGAAGTCCTGCTCTAAATCACCTCTTCTAGGTTTCGGTGCTGGAGAGAAACTTGTTTCTCACATAATGAGGAGGAGAATGAATCTAGAGAGAAATGGCTTATCCAAGGTCACACATAGAGCCAGGCTTAAAACCCAGGTCTCCTGACTCATTGGGTGAGAGGATACTCACATACCTCATTTGCCCTGAGAGAGATACAGAAGAGCTACAGAACTCGGTCCTGGCCCTTTAGAAGTTTATAATGTAGTTGGGAAAATAGGACATAACAACAGCAATGCAAAAAAGCATATGTAGGAAGAATCAGGAATCTTGGATTTACTCCCAGCTTTGGCATGATGGAGTGCCCTGCTCAGTTAGGAGGCAGCTATCCTGCTCAGTGGATAGAGTGCCTGGCCTGGAGTCAGGAAGACTCATCTTCCCGAGTTCAAATCTAACCTCAGACACTTCCTCACTGTGAGGACTGACCTTGGCCAAGTCACTTAACCCTGTTTGCCTCGGTTTCCTCATCTGTAAAATGAGAAGGAAATGGCAACCCCGGTATCTCTGCCAAGAAAATCCTAAATGGGTCAGGAAGAGTAGAATGACTGAAAACGACTAAAAAACCACCGAGTGCCCTGGCCACCTGCTTCTTTTCACTTGTGACCTTCAGAAGAGCTACGTCAGTTTAATGGGACCGAGTGGGTCCACGTCCACTCATAGCTCACACACCTCATCAACCCTAACCAGTTTCCTAAAATATTTAACTTTATCGTATTTTTTTCACCGAAGCAGCATTTATTTTCTCTCTCCCTACTACACCCACCTGCCCCCACAGAACAAACAAAAAGCAACAATAAAACCCTCAGAGACAACATGCAGGGTCAAAAGAAGAAAATTCTACTGTCCGTGTTAAATGGACGGCTCATTCTGCATTTGTCTGTCCCACTGTCAGAACGAGGATGGCATTCTGCCTCTTCAGTCTTTGGAGTCTGTCATTGTGCTGATCAGACTTCTAAGGTTTGTGAAAGTTGTTTTCCTTTATAACATCACATGCAAACATGATCTATCTATAAACATATATGCAAACATATACAGACACATATTATATATATGTACTTCTCCTGGTTCTGTTCATTCTATCAGTTCATACATAATTTTTTTCTGGGGGCAGCTAGGTGGTGCAGTGAATAGAGCACCAGCCCTGGAGTCAGGAGGACCTGAGTTCAAATCCAACCTCAGACACTTGAGACTTACTAGCTGTGTGACCTTGGGCAAGTCACTTAACCCCAAGTGCCCTCCAAAAAGAAAAATAATAATAATATTTTTTTTCTGAAACTGTTTACTTCGTGATTTGTTATTGCCCAATAATATTTGATCCTATTCATATACCCTAATTTTTAAAAGCCATTCCTCAGGAAGTGGCTACCCCCTTAGTTTCCAGTTTCCAGTACTATGGAAAATACTGATATAAATATTTTTGTACCTATGGGCCCTTCTTTCTTGGATGCCTTTGAGTTATAGGGCTACTAGAAGTATTCCTGGATTCCAGGTTAGTGACTTTGGGGGTGGGACATAGTTTCAAATTGCTTTTGGATCAATTCACAGCCCTACCAATGTGCATGACTGTGCTTGTTTTCCTGCAGTCCCTCCAACATTTATCATTTGCCTTTTTTTTACCATTTTGATTGATGGATGTAAGTTAGAACTCCACTAATTTTATTAGTTATCCAGCAGATAAAGGTAGTTAAAACCAAAAACATTTATTGAATATCATACTAAGAAAGGTGACTAAACTCAGATCTGTGGTTTTCGCATCTATAAAAACCAGAACTCTGGGTTAGATGACAAGAGCCAGCATTTTGTGTGTTTTCAGGCTGGCAAAGCACTTTACAAAGATTATCCCATTGGACCCTCACAGCAACTTTATGAGGTAGGAATTGTTATTATTATAATCATTCTTTCCATTTTATGGGTGAGGAAACAAGGGTAAGTGACTCAAGTGTTCAAGGTCACATATGCAGCTAATAAATGTCTGAGCTAGAATTTGAACTCAGATCTTTCTGATATCAAGTCTAGCAATCAATCCACTAGGCTACCAAGAAGATCTCTAAGGAGTCTTCCAGCTCTAAATTTTTTTTTTAGTGCCAAAGTGAGTGACTGCTTGCAAGTACTAGCATACCCAGAATGGCTGCTAGCACAGGTTCTTTGATCTGCTTTTCTAAAGGAAAGCAACTCAAAAGGGGTTAACAAGCTTACTTTAATCAATCAAACATAGATCATTTACCCAGTTCAGGGGAAAAAGTCAGCACCCTGAACTTCAAAGAATACAAACAGAAGTTTACAAGCAGACAAAAATACAGACAGAAAAAATAATTCAGCAGACAGGGCTTCTAGCTGTCTGACCATTACATCCATACGTAGTTAATCACCAGAAAGAGAAGCACCAACATCTGGGTTTTCTTTTTTGTTTTTCCTGGATTAGGCTTTTTATTGTATTTTACTTTGCAGGCTGTTACAAGGAAAACACAAATTGAAATCATTCTCAAATATAAAACAGTGAGTTGAATAGCTTCCTCTTTGACAGATCTTTAACTTTGCTTTGGCCATATGGACAAATTCTGAAAATGGACAACCAGTCTCAAGTTGCAAGGGAGCTTCCTTGAATGTGTTGTTCAATTTAGATTTGTAGAGAGGGATTTAAGTTTCCAGAAAAGGTACCAATTTGAACAAACAGCTGATGCCAGGTCCAGTGGGCTGGAGAACTTGGATTCAGTCAGAGATCTGTATGTAGCGTGAGTGGTCCTCTGGAGGTTGATGGCTTGAACCCTGGAGGAGACAAACCTTCCAGCCCTGGCTGGAGAAGAATTTGAGATTAGCAGTGTTTCCCAGGATCAGGGAACCATAAATGTTGAGGTTTAGGGGTGCTTGAGACCCCAAAATAACAGCACACTGGGTCCTGCCAAATAAATTTCACTTCAGTCTTTTCTAGCCAGAGTAAAGCAAAGTTTATTAAAGGTTCACCATAATGGGTAGACTTTTTTTTTTATAAAATGCTTTATTAACTTCTAGTTTATATTATTGATTTCTGCAAGATTTTGAGTTACAAATTTTCTCCTCGCTTTTCCCCTACCCACAGCCCAGAAATAGCAGTCCCACAGGATATCCCCTCATCCAATATGCTCTCTCCCATATCTTCTCCCATACCACCTCCAACTTTCCAGTAGGACATGGTGGATCTCTATGCCCCAGTGCCTGTATATCTTATTTCCCAGTTACATGTAAAATAATATTAATAATATATGTACATGTGTGTGTGTGTGTGTGTAAACATCTGATTTTAAAACTTTGAATTCCAGACTCTTTCCCTACCTCCCTTGTCACCCACCCTTATTGGGAAGATAAGCAATTCAATATAGGTTGTACGTGTGTAGCTATGCAAAACATTTCCATAGTGGATATATTGTAAAAGACTGACTATATTTTCCTCCCTCCTATCCACTTGTTCTATTCTCTACTTTGATCCTGTCCCTTTTCAAAAGTGGGTGCTTCCAACTCCCCCCCACCCCAGCCTGCCCTCCCTTCCATCATCCCTCCTCTCATCCCCTTCCCCCCTACTCTCCTATAGGGTGAGATACCCTTTTTAGTGTCTCCTGCCGGCCTGCCAGGCTGTCCTCAGTGGGAGGTTAGCTTCTCTGTGTCATTTTGTGGGTTCTGTAGCTACAAAGTTTGTTCAGAGTCACCTTTTACATAAATTGGAGGAGGTGGAAGCTGGCCCGGCTGAAGCCCTGTTTCTACTCTGCCATCTTGACTCCATCCCCAATGGGTAGACTCTTAAGAGCCTGGGTACCTGTGATGCTTGTACTGGACAAGCAGGACAGAATCATCTGACAGAATGAGTCTGCACCAGATAATTCTCAGCCCAACATCTGGGTTTTCAAAGTCGGGGAGTTCAATGGCTGACCAGAGTCTCATCAAGTCAAATCACACACCTTTTCCCAAAGTGAGCCCCAAAGCAAAGCCTCACCTCAGAGGTATATAGAGCCTTCTCCAGGGTCAGAGAGCATCACAAGCCTCCTGACTCACCTGATTACAAAGTAAAAAAAGTTGTGCCTTCCTGAAAAACAAGCCTTCCATCATTCTCCATGTGAGCACCTGCAGACTATTAGGGGAAGAGTATATTTTCAAATCAGGAAAGGTCCTCAAATTCACTTAAGCTTATTAAGGGGCAGGGAAGATCTTCAAATTCCTATTACCATTACAGTGCTACAGAACCATCTGTGTGATGCAGGAACATTTTATAATGCTTTTGGTTAAGAAAACTGAATAAATCTTTGCCCAAATTCTAAAAACTGTGAGCTCTTAATTAGCTTTAGTGCATCCCTGCCCAAGGAAGGCCAATGTTAAACTCTCACTACTAGTTCAGCCAGTCTCAGTCAGGGGTCAGAAGCAGTCCAAACCTCCTAACAGTGAGGCCCAGCTGCCCTGAGGGAGACTAAATGGAGAAGCTAATTGCCTACAATGAGCTAATTGATTTGGTCCGATAAAAATCTGACTGCAGCCTGGGGAAAGTTAGTTACTGTTCTTGGATCTGGCAAAAGCACCAACTCTTATGGTCCCACCCTTCCAGGGATTGTTGCCTGGCAGTACTTTTTGATTCCTTAGCTCTACTGTTCCTGAGCATAGCACTTCCCTACTTAGATGGTGTGGACACTCCCTACAGATATCAACCCCACCACACCTTCTCATCCTATTCAGTTCTTATCCAGTCTTAGGGGAAGATGGGCTGGATAGTTGGCTAGGAGGCACCTCCCTCCTGGGAAGTTCGACAACTTTTACAAATGCTTATAACTTCTTTGTGGGCTGTGACATCTTTCTCTGGATCACCTTTGACAATCAGGGGCAAGAAGTTACAGAGGATGGAGAATACCCATATCGTTCAGATTTGTCTTAAATGAAAAGGAAATAGTAACCTTGGTGACTGATTGTTAGCATCTCATCTGAATTAGTTCTTGCTGATTTGAGAGCCATGGTGAAAAAAAGCACCGAATTTAGAAGTGAGAAGGCCTGGTTTCAAGTCCTTGCTCCAATAGTCTTTGGGAATATTGGGTAAATCACTTAATTTCTCTGGAATTCATTTTTTCCCATCACTTATATGGGAACAGCAGGGCTTGTTCAATCAACCTCATAGGCTTGTCATGAGGAAAGTGCTTTGTTAATGCACTATATAAATCTGAGTTATTAATAACTAATAATTATGACACATTATTTTTATCTCAGGTAAGACATCTCACCTCATTGGACCTCATTTTTCTCATGTATAAAATATGGGAATTGGCCTAGAGCTGTGGTTCTGAAACTTTTTTTGTGTCATGGACTCTTTTGGCAGTCTGGTAAAGTGTTTGGACCCCTCTAATGTTTTTAAATGCATAAAATAAAATATACAGGATTGCAAAGGAAACCAAAGGTTAGTGAAAATAAAAGTGATTTATTTTCTTATCCAAGTTCATGAACCCTCGAAATCTACCCATGGATCCCTTTGTTAAGAACTGCTATTTTAGAGTATTCTTTTCAGCTCTGCTTTCTAGGGGTGGGGAGAATAGGATGGAACAAAAATAAATATGAGGATCCCCACCACAAGGAATTTACCATCTACTTGTTTAGTGTATTTCTCTTTATTGAAGTACATTGGATTTGTTGAACCTGTGGAGGAAGTATAGCCAGTTAGAGAACCAGATAGCATTAATTAAAGTATTAATTGTGTGGTATAGACAAGGATGTTAGCAATTAGAGAAGGGAGGAATCAGTGTTTGGGAGTTGTTGAGGAATATTTTATAGAGGAGGCAGGACTTGTACCTGGACCTTGAAGCACAAGCAATGTAGATAGATGGGAAATCAGCATCAACAAAGTGAGAGAGGCAAAAATGAACAGTATGCACATGTGGATGGGTGGGGAGACCCTGGGGAAGGGACTGACAAGGAGACTCATGTGACTAGAATAATAGGAAGTGTTGTTGGATAGATTAAATGGGACCAGATTATGGATAGTTCTATATGATGTTGAGGAGTTTGGACTTGATGAAGTAGAAAGCCAGTCTGGGTCTTACAGTATCAAAGAAGTTATAGAATATTCAAATTGGACAGGATTTTAGAGATCATTTAGTCGTCCTCCCTAACTCATGTAAAGTTAATAATAACTCTGATTTATTGGCTCCCTACACTATTTACATTCTCAACAGATGGCCCATAATAGTGTTTTGTTGATGTGTTTACATGGACTCCTTGCAATAAAAGAATTTTATTGAATAATCAAAAGCAAATCCCTAAATCTCTCTCCTAGCAGAATCACTTTCCAAGAGCAAGATAGTCTGGTTGGAGTTTCACCTTGCTTTTTCTTTTTATTCCTGGCCTGTGATAGAGAGGGCTAAAAAACAATGAAAGGCCAAAAGTTAACAGGAAGGGGGTTGGGGAATATAAAACATAAGCAACAAGAATCTTAAGACTTTGAAACTGTCTCAAATAGGACAAGTAATCACTCTCTGCCCAGAGTATCCAGGTTCTTATCTCTTCTAGAGGAGGAAATGAAAAGGCTGGAGGAATGCTGTATAATTTTTTTAGATAGAATTAAATATTCCTTTTTAAAAATGGTTACGAATTCTTATCTTAACCATACATGTGAAAGATATGACCTTCAGTTCTTTCTTGTTAAAGATAATTAATAAGGGGGTGGCTAGGTGGCGCAGTGAGTGGAACACCGGCCTTGGAGTCAGGAGGACCAGAGTTCAAGTCTGGCCTCAGACACTTAAAACACGCACACACAAAACTAGCCTTGTGACCTTGGCCAAGTCACAATTACCCTCCAAAAAGCCAAACAAAGAAAAATACTAATAATGTGACCCTTCATGTTTAGATATGTGTACATTGGAAATTTGTTGTAGTATATAATATAAGCTGTTGGTCTAAATCTGTATTTTCATTAAATTCTGTTGAATAAAAAAATTCTAATTTCAATAGTTTTCGAAAGGCTTATCTATTGTACTTGTTTGTTTCTAGGTCTTGCTTATCTATTCTCCACTGAGAGAAGTAGACTGGTATAGGTTTAGAATTAGAAGAACTGGGCTTTCAGATCCTGCTTCAGATGGTGACTACTTCTGTGAGCGTGGGCATACAAGTCACGTGACCTCTGTAGGCTTCAGTTTTTTAGCTTGTAAAGGGGTCAGACTAGATAGATGGTCTCTGTGAGGTCCCTTCTAGCTCTTGATCCATTATCTAATTTTGATTTTTTAGTCAGTAGCAAATAGTTTTGATAATTATTGTTTTATAATATAATTTGTAATCTGTTTATTCAGACCTGCCCAACTTGGCAGTAGGTAGGGGTCAAAATTAAAGTAGGCTAAACTTCTTCAGGCCTCAGGTTTTCAGCAGCTCACTTTCTAAGTAAAGGTATAATTAATGATTAAACTATTTTTCAAATAAACCATATTAAAATAGGGAAATTTCAATTAATAATCAATGTTACACTTACTACTTAAGATTTTTATTCATCAGGAAATCACATTAATGTTAAAAAATTACTAAGCAGTACAAGTTTTAACACATTTTTTCAGGTTTTCTTACTGCTTACATTTATAGTTATGTATTATACTTTTGTCACAAATCAGTTTATTGTACTCTGGAATCATGTTTGAAATCAGTTTCTTTAGAAATCGGAAAACTAATCTTAGTAGCTACCTCATTTTCTGAGTTTACTTTCTTGAAAAACCATTGTTCCCCATTGAGATTTTTCAATGATTTGGATGTTTTAATTTGTTTTTTATTGTTGTTAAATTTGCTTAAGTTAGGATGTTTTGATTCAGAATGGCGACAAAGATTTCCTTTGTTACAACTATTACTTTTTGGCAAACAAGGTATAATATTTTGTCTCTTGTGTAAGTAAACAAGTGTCTACTTGTCCATTCTGGATTAAACACTCTACGTTCTGATTTGATTTTTGATTTCTTTTTAATCACTCATTTTACAAAATCACCCCCCAAAATTTAATGTTAGAACCAAAAAAAACTTCCACAGCAACTGCTCACATACAAAGAAATACTGAACTGAGTGTCTGACCCTGGAGAGAGCTCCAGACACTCATGTAACTTGGAGGGTGTCTTTGAAGTGAGGGAGGAGAAGAAATGCTCGTGTGGCCACTGCTCATTGCATGTCGGGCGTCAGCTGCATTGGCTAGTGGCTGCACTCACTCTGTCCCTGTTCAATGCCAGTAACAACTGAAACACAGTGAAAAGATACTACTCTTACTTCTCCCAGACTGGAGACAGATTGACAGTGGTTGGTTGCTGCTGATCACACAACAAACTGGAGACAGTGTGAAGTGGCAGCCCCCCAAGTTACTGGATAGCTATAGTAATTCTGGTAAAAGGTGGCTCAAGATCTTGTGGTCACAACTTTACATTCTTTCACATCCTCTACATGTGATTCATTACTTCCCTGGTCCTGCCCCCAATACTTTTCTTAGAAATTTTTGACCTTTTATTTCTTCATAGGATATTTCATATTTTATCTAGTTTTAGAAAATAGCCTCCTGACAGTTTGCCATAAACACTTAATCTGTAGATTATTTTAGGTAGTACCACCCCTTTTATTATGTTGACATATCCTAACTATAAACATTGACTATTTCTCCAATTACTTATAGGTTTCTTTATTTCTATATACCTTGTTTTAGAGTTGTATTTATGTAATTCTTGAAAGAAATTCTTCAAAGAAGATAAACAAGAAAAAATTATATGAAGAGTTGCAGGCAAGTCCAACTTGTGCCAGGAGGGTTGGAGATAAGACAAGTGTTACAAAAAAGGAGGAAACCCTCAATATTTCAAGTTATACAAAAGAGGTATGAGACTAGGGGGGAAAATCTTGTTCCGCAAAAACCAATGATGGTGAGCCACAAGTGACACTAGGACAAAAGTCATCTATCAGAGATCAAGAAGAGACAAATTGTAGATTGGTGACTCCCTGCTAAGAGATACCAAAGCAACTATGGCACCCTTGTGTTGGTAATAAAGAGAGAGCTTCAGTCTTCCTAAGACACATATACCTTAGATATGGTAGAAAGTCTACCTACATTTGTCAAACCTTATAATTCTCATTGAACATTGCCTGTTTTTCCAAATGCCCAGAGTAAGTTTTTCCAGAGTTGAAGGAGCTGCTTGCCTCAGTAGAAAGTGGCTTCCTCTTCACTAGAAGTATTCAAGCAAAGACTAAATGACCACTTGCTGGGGATGTTATCAAGGAGATTCTTATTCAGAGATGGATTGAACTCCATGACTTTTGAGGTCTCTTCTCATTCTGAGATTCTCTCATTCCAAGTTGATGACACATACAACTTCTTGACCAGGTTAACTGCTCAGAATGTAAAGATTTTCTTGCTCTTGAGATCAACCAACCTTCAAAGTGTCTCAGACTCAGGTTGGTAGAAGGGGGATGAATAGAGTGGAAAAGAGAGAACGTGTGTGTGTGTGTGTGTGTGTGTGTGTGTGTGTGTGTGTGTGAGAGAGAGAGAGAGAGAGAGAGAGAGAGAGAGAGAGAGAGAGAGGGAGAGAGAGAGAGTATTCCTCTACTGATAGAATTACCTTTTATTTTCCATCAGTGAATCAGTTATTTCATCCTATCACATTTGACAGTACAGACTGAAACCTTCATCTTCTCCCCCTTTATCTTCCCCTCATACTTAGGTCTTTTATCCTTTTATGGGTTTGGACTGTCTATGATTATTATCCTTTGTTTTTGCTTTCTTACTAGAGCAGCTCCTTTTTTGAGCATTCATTTCTTGGTGGATATTAGAGAAAAAAGAGTCCTTAGAGACCTCATTGTCCAGTTTCTTCTTAGTGGCCATTCAGCCTTTTCTTGAAGATCTCTAGTGAAAGAGAAAAAATGCTTTCCCAAGGCAACCCTTTCCATTTTAGGTTAGCTCTAATTATTTCAAAGTTTTCTTTTGCACCAAGCCTCAATTTCTATCTTTATAACAACTTTAATTAAATCAGTGACTCAGAAATGAAATGATAGAAACAATTGTATTAAAGAATTATGAGAGGGGCAGCTAGGTGACACAGTGAGTAAGAGCGACAGCCCCAGAGTCGGGAGGACCTGGGATCAGTTCAGGCCTCAGAAAATGAGCCCCCACACATAAAAATGACTAGCTGTGCAACCTTGAGCAAGTTACTTAACCTCAATTGCTTTTAAAAAAAAAAAGAATTATGATAATAAAAGCATAAACCAATAATTGCATGATGCAGCTATTAATTCAGGAAAATTTATATCCCTGAACACTTATCTTAACAAAGAGAAAAAGATTACAAAATTTTTAAGAGTCAGATAACCAACAAATAAGTAATCACAAAAGAACATTTTTGTCAGTTAAAGTCATAATAGAATTGGGAATTTAAAATAAATTAATACAAGGAAGAACTCTGCTTTTCGAAAAAGATTAATAAAACTGATAAACCCAGAGCTAACTTGATTTTTAAAAAAGCATAGTATCAAATCGACACAATTAAAAATAAAAAGAGCAAATTTACAATAGAGGGAAATTTTTTTTAAGTGTCAGCAAAACAAAATCTGAATGAAATGAAGAGATACCAAATTTTAACTTTCAAAATGAGCAAAACAGGAAATAGATAACCTAATCTCAGAGAAATTGAAAAAGCTATAAATTTGCTTTCATGGGAAAAAAGTCTCCAAGTTCAGATAGTTTTACAAATAAATCCTATCAGACATTTAAAGAACAAATAATCCCTCACTGCCTAATAGCTAGTCATTGTTCACTGATGACTGTGATGACAATAACGCACTAATCACACCAACCTCCTGTCTAGTCTGAAGAGAAGGAGGTTTTGAAACAGCTCTTTGGAGCATTAGAAATGTATTGGTCTAAGCTTTACCTTATTGAGTCTGATGGAAACTTCCCTCTAACTGGTAATATTTGAAAGAGGCACCAGATGTCATTAGACAGAATATTACTTGTTTTCTACTGTTCTTCCTTGGTCTCTATAAATTGAATTGTGCTTTAAAATACAACAATGAAAATCACCAAGAATAATCTGGATTTATGTAGTCCTCTTCTCTGCCCTCTAGGGATGTTATTTTTAATATCCATAGAGCCAGTTAAAGACCTACGAACTATCAAACTTGTTTAGACCAATGGACTAAATCTTGTGTCTCTGAATTCCTAATAAAGTAACACCAAAGGATATAGGAGGGTGTGAATGTCTTCCCAGCTCTCAATCTCAAAATAAGCATGTACTTTAGATACAATCAGACATTCCTAGTTTCTCTTAATAACTTTGTTTGGCTGTTGGTGGAGAATTAATCAAACCATTTTGGAAACCAATTTGGAATTCTGTGAAGAAAGTAAATAAAATGTTTGTACCCTTCGACCTTGAAATTCCACTGCTAGGTATATTCTCTAAGTAGTTCAGTGATAAAAATAAGTAGACAAAGGTTCACCTTACTCCTTCCCCTATCTTAGCTGAGAAACTTATGTTTTAATGGGAAAAAAAATTGAGGCCATTCACTGTCTCCTCTTCCTTATCTCATATCATTAAGATGCTTTCTGCAACTTACCTCTTCCTTTACCCCTATCTCTCACAAAGAAGTAACTCTAGTCTGTGCTAAGGTAAACCCCTTTACTTGTACAAGTAATCTCTTGCCATCCCATTTCTTCCAGTAGATTGTCCCCTCTGTCATCCTCGCTCCCCTACTTATTATCTTCAGTTTCTCCCTGTCTATAACTCTGCTTTGTACAAATGTCTAAATTTCCTGCTTCTTCACTTGATCCTTTCGTCCCCACTATTATCACATTTCTCTTTTGCCCTTTGTGGCAAAACTCCTTGAGAAGGCCATCTACAATAAGTACCTCCACTTTTTCTCCTGTCCCTTTTTAACTCTGCACTGACATCCAGCTTCATCATTTCATGAAAAATGCTCTCTCCAAAGTTACCTTATAAGCTACAAGGGTCTTCATCTGGTCTCTGGTTGGACTGTGCCATGTATGCCTTGTTTGCCTTTACTGGTGCTGGTTTTTCTTTCCTATTACCCATAGACTTCTGACTGACTTTTTGTGAATTTCTGGGGTTGATTAAAAAAAAAAATCACTCTAGGTTTCTCATTGGATTTCTTTATCATTACTTGTATTGGTGCTATTTTTAGGTTATTGCAGGAGTATGTATGTAGGAGCTAGGTCATTTGATTCTGTTCAGGCAGCCATCCTAACCAAATGCTCATGTATGATTTTAAACAGCTTATCATAAGACCAAGCATAAATCAGTGGGCTGCTCCACTGGATCCTCTTGCCATGTTGACAATTAATTCTGACCATCATATTGAGCTATCATCTAGTCGTTCTTTTTATTTTTTTTCACCAAAACAATCTGTTTTGTTTTTCAAAATGTTGGTGAATCAGTTGAATAATCCTGGCAAAAAAGGAAATGCGGTTAGTCTGGCATAACCTAGTCTTGATGAAGCCATACTGGCTTTTTTTTTTTTTTTTTTTGCTTTTTAGAGGGCAATTGGGGTTAAGTAACTTGCCCAAGGTCACACGGCTAGGTTTTTGTTTGTGTGCGTTAAGTGTCTGAGGCCAGATCCAAACTCAGGTCTTTCTGGCTCCAGGGCCAATGCTCTACTCCTGCGCCACCTAGCCACCGATACTGGCTTTTTAAAAATTACTACTTCCTTCTCTAGATGTTTGCCAATCATTTCTTTAAGGATCTGTTATAGAATCTTCCTGGAAATTGTGCAAATTCACTGGCTGATAGCTTGCAGACTCTGCTCACTTCCCTTTTCTAACTATCCAGACAACCCCTGCCCTTCTCCATTCTTATGGCCCCTCCTCTATTTTCTATCATCTCTCAAGTATCACTGACAGTGTTTTGGTAGCTACACTTCCCAGTTCTTTCAGGATTCAAGGATGTAGTTTCTCATAGCTAAGTGATTTCAATATATTAAGAGCAGTCAGATGCTCTTTCATTATTTCCTTACTTATTTTGAATATCATCTCCCTGTTAGTCATTCTTATTCTCTCATGTCCAAATTAAACATCATTCTCTTTTGCAAAGAAAAAGAAAAATAAGAATTGAGTAGCTCTACTTTCTCTCTGTTATCACAAGTTAAGGCCCTTTGCTTCTTTTTCTCCCAGTATAGTTTGAAATCCAGCATTTTTGGTTGCTTTGCCTATGCACCTCAACCTGCTCTGAGCTTTAGCATTCCTGACACTTATTTTTATAAGACTTTCATATTTATCTCCTTCTCCTCTGGCTCAGCTTTCAAATTCTGTAATTTATTTTGTTTAAATCTAAGTTGATTTGATGAGTTCCCCTGGGCATTCCTATCAGTATCTTCACACAAATCCCATTTTTCCTCCCATTAGAATCACTTCCTTTTGTGTCCTCAGATTATCCTTGTTGAGCATCTCTCATCTTCCTGGGCATACATCTCCTGGTATCTTAACTGTTTTTACTCTGAGGCTTTTGAATACATAATAGACAATAATGCTTAACATAGTCTTCTGGCTATGGCATAGCAGAAATGCAAACATCACACATTCAAATGTAAACCATCACAAAATTCATTCTGCTCTCCAGACCTAAGAAGATTCTCTGCTTTTTTTTTTTAACTACTTGGTGGTTACAACTCCTATCAGAAGTATCTACTTAAGAACTTTACAACCTCTTAGCAACTTTATAACCTCACCCTATTTCCTTTTCCCTCCAACCAATTCGTTGCTTAATTTGTTTTATTTGCCTATATTTACTTTGTCTTGCCAACTGCTTTCTCCTTTTTTTCCCTTGAGTCCCTTTCAGGTTCTTTCTCCTTAATTCTGTTCCCTGTCCTTAAATCTTTTACAGAAATCAGAAGTATAATCCCAAGGAATTACTCATATGACCGGAGTTCAGATTTGTACTCAGATGTCCATTCCCTTTGTGCCTTTAGGCAAATTGTTATACCTCACTAGGATTCATTTTCTTCATCTATAAAATGAAAACATTTGGTCCAAATGATTTTTCTAAGGTTTCTTCCAGACTTTTCCTAAATCTCAATTCCCCCCCTGCCATTACCACATTCATTTGTATCTATAGTTTCTGTGTTGTTACCTGAAAACTTTTCAACTTTAAGCAGCCTTAAAGTATTTTAGGACAGTGTTACTAAAGTTTATATATTTTGGTTGAGTTCCACAATTTCACCCTTCTCTAACTTAGAAACAGTATTGTGTGCATCATTTGGTCCTAGTTATTTATCTACATCTGGTTTGTCAATTAGGTCTAGAACATGCTATAGATTTATCAGTATTGGGTTGCCTAACTGATTTATTGAGGGATTCAATCTCTATGCTACTTAAAAAACAGTTTGGGAGAGAGTTGTTTAAACTTAATAAAGAACTGTTTCAATCTCCTTTTTTATTCATTAATACATCTTCTGTACTAGATGTATCTATATTTACTATAAATTTCACTGATTACTTAGGAGAGTATGTACATTTTACTTATTTAAAGATCTTTTTATTTTTGGCTTTGGAATCCCTTCTAAAGGGAATTCTGTCCTTGGTCTGTTTCATTTCTAGTTTTTACCTTACTTGCCATACTGTATTGATTTCCCTGTTATCATTTACAGTAATAGGTTGTTACTATTATTAGTCAGTATCAAGTTTTGTGATTACAAGTACTTGTAAGCTTTGCTGTGTATTTTCCTTGGAATTCATTGAAGGAAGACAAATATTTTCATTTTGAAGTTGAGGAAACTCAAGCTTATAGTGATATGCTGTGGTCATATAGGGAGAAAATAAGTAAAAATAAATCAGACAACCAGCATTTATTAAGCACTTTTTATATACCCAGCATAGTACTAAGAAGCTAGAGAACAAACACAAGGAATTCATATTCTCAAGGAAGTTACATTCTAATAAGGGAGACAAGTGTGTGTGTGTGTGTGTGTGTGTGTGTGTGTATGTAGATATATAAGTATATTATAGAACACACACATATACATTTATATGTACATATACACACGTGTGTGTATACATATGTATATGTATATGTATATATATATAATTTTCTTTATATCTATGTATAGATAGATTAAAAAAAATTTGTAGTTTGGGAGGGATGTTCCTAGAAGTTGAGATGAAGAAAACTTTCGTAAACAAGGTAGTATTTCAGCTGTCTTGAAGAAGAGAGGAATTCTATGAAATGGAAATGAGGAGTATGTGTATTCCAAGAGTGGAACTGACCACTGCAAAGACACAGAGGCAGGAAATATTTCATGTATTAGAAAGAGAGAGAAGGCCAGGTTGACTAGCTGAGTGCAGGAAGGGGAATAATGTCCAATGAAACAGTAAAGATAGGTCAGGGTCAGGTTGTGAAGGATTTTGAAAGATAAATAGCGAGAAGGGAGGTCAATGAATTGGACGTGCAATTGAAAAAGCTAGAAAAAGAACAAATTGAAAATCCCCAATTTAGTACTAAATTAGAAATATTGAAAACCAAAGGAGAGATTAGTAAAATTGAAATTAAGAAAACTATTGAATTAATAAATAAAACTAAGAGCTGGTTTTATGAAAAAAACCAATAAAATTGAAAGATAAATAGCGGAGTTTATATTTTATCCTTCAGTCAATAGTGAACCACTCTAGTTTACTAAGTAAATATGGTCAGATCTCCACTTAAGGAAGATCACTTTAGCAAGAGAAGGGAGAAATTTGATGCAAGGAGGTAGTAGTAATAGTGCTTTATGTGAAAGGTGATTTGGGCCTGAACTAAGGTGGTGGCTGTGTTAGTATAGAGAAGGAATCCAGTGTGAAACATGTTATAGAAATAAAAATGGTAAGATTTCACAACTAGTTAGATACACAGAGTGAGCAAGAGATGGGAGCTGAGGGTGACTTCAAGAATATGAACCAAGGCAGTGTCATATTTCATAAATCAGAATAATCTGATACTGGCTAAGAAATAGAGCAGTGGAGACACACAATGTACAGAAGCAGATGACCACAGACATTGAGTATTTGATAAACACAGAAATCCAAATTTTAGGGGCAAGAACTCACTATTCGATAAAAACTGCTGGGAAAGCTAGACAGCCATCTGGCAGAAACTAGACATAGCCCACCATCTCACTATATACCAAGATAAGGTTAAAATGGGAACATGATTTAGATACGAAGGGTAATATAAGCAAATTAAGTGAACATAGAGAAAAAATTACCTGTCAGATCCGTGGCTATGGAACAAATTCATGACCAAACAAGAGAGAGTATCACAGGAGATATAACTAATAATTTTGATTACATTAAATTGAAAAGTGAAAGCAGGAAACTGTAGAAAAATATTTATATTACGTTTCTCTGACAAAGACTTCATTTCTCAAATGTGTAGAGAACTGAGCCAAGTTAAAAAATAAGAGCCATTCCCCAATTAATAAGTTTTCAGAAGAAAAATTAAAAGCTATCAATAATCATATGAAAAAATGCTCTAAATCATTGTTGATTGGTTAACATGATAGAAAAGGAAAAAGACAAATGCTGATGGAGATGTGAAAAAGCAGTGACATTAATGCACTGTTGGTGGAATTGGAAGCTGATCCAATCATTCTGGAGGATAATTTGGACCTGTGCTCAAAGGGCTATAAAACTGTCTATATCCTTTAATCCAGCAATACCACTTCTGTATCAGGTCTGTATCCAAAAGAGACCAAAGGAAAAGGACCAGTGTGTACAAAAATGTTTATATCAGCCTGGTTTGTAGTGGCCACGAATTGGAAATTTAGGGGATGCCCATCAACTGGGGAATGGCTAAACGAGCTGTAGGATATGATTGTGATGGAATGCTGTTTTGCTATAAGAAATGACAAAGAGGGATAGTTTCAGAAAAACCTGGGGAGATTTATATGAACTCATAAAAAATAAAATGGGTAGAACCAGGAGAACATTGTACAGAGTAACTAATATTGTAATGATAATCAACTGACTTAGCTATGCTAATTAATACAATGATTCAAGATGATTCCAAAGGACCTGTGGTGAAAAATGTTACCCATTTCCAATGAGAGACCTGATGAATTCTGAGTGTAGATTGAATAATTTTTTTCACTTTATTTTTCTTGCTTTTTTTTAAACACATGACTATTAAGGAAATATGCTTTGCATGACTTCGTGTGTGTAATGGGTATCATATTGCTTACCTTCTCAATGGGGGGGGGCAGAATTTGAAACTCACAATAAAAAATGAATGTTAAAAAAAGAGAAAAGAATATGAATCTGGGGGATTGGAGGAATGGTGGAACCTTCAACTGACATAATGAAGTTTGAAAGAGGGTGGATTTGGGGGGAAAGATAATGATGTCTGTTTAGAACTTGTTGAGTTTGAGATGTCTGTGGGATTTCTATTCTGAATTGTCCAATCGGCTGTTGATGATATGGGATTGAAGGTCAGGGAAGAAAATGGACTTGTATTCTTAGGCTTGAGTTGAGTGCATAGAAGTAATATTTAAATATTAGGTGAGGAGGTAGGGGATGAGACCACCAAGAGAGAGAAGAGAAAAAGAAAAGAGACCCTTGGGTAACAACCCATAGTTAGGGAGGAGTATGGTATGAATGATAAGCCATCAAAGGAGCCTGAAAACTATTGACTAGATACGAGGTGGGGAACCTGCAGCCTTAACAAAATGATTTGTTCTGTGAAGTTTGGGTCACACTTGTGGACCTAGTGGCCTCAAGGCTGCAGGTTCCCCACCCTTGGACTAGAAGGCAAGAGAAAAACCAGGAGAGATTAGTTTGCCAAAAACCCAGAGATAAGACCTAAACTGAATTACTCTAAAGGATTCCTTTAAAAAATATTTTATTTTCCCCCTAATTACGTGTAAAAATAATTTTTAACATTTGGGATTGTTTTTTAACTTTTGAGTCCCAAATTCTATCCTTCCCTCCCTCCACTCCCCCCTCTCTGAGATCCTAAACAATCTGATAGATTATATGTGGGCAGTCATGTAAAACATTTCCATATTAGCCATTTTGTGTAAGAAGACTCAAAAATAAAAGAAGAAAGAAAGATAGTATGCTTCACTGTATGTTCAGATAATATCAGTTCTTTCTCTAGAGGCAGATAACATTTTTTGTCGTGAGTCCTTTTGGATTGTTTTGGATCATTGTATTGCTGAGAATAAGTCATTTACAGTTGATCATCATATATTATTGCTCTTACTCTGTACAATGTTCTCCTGTTTCTGCTCATTTCACTTTGTATCAGTTCATGTAAGTTTTTCCAGATTTATCTGAAATCATCTTGCTTGTCATTTCTTATAGCACAATATTCCATTACAATCATATACCACAACTTGTTCAGCCATTCCTCAATTAATAGGCATCCCCTCTGTTTCCAATTCTTAGACACACACAAAAAAGTTGCTATAAATATTTTTGTATAAATAAGTTTTTCCCCCTTTTAGGGGATCTCTTTGAGATATGGATCCTAGCAATGGTATTGCTATATACACAGTTTTATAGCTCTTTGAGCATAATTCCAAATTGCTTTCCTGAATGGTTGAATCAATTCACAACTCCATCAATGGTACATTAATGTCTAAAGGATTCTTTTAAGAAAATAACTTTTTTTTTCCTTCTTCTCCTGCTTGTACTCCTCTCCTCTTAGACTTTTAGTAAGCCTCTAGTCATCTTTCACATTTTTAACTTAACTTTAACCCAGTTAGTTCCCTTTAGAATTTCCTTCTATCCAAGATTGTTTTAATTGGATTATGTTGTACTGCCCATTATCAGGTGGTTCCTTCATTGCTTAGTCCAATTCCAAAAATACTTTCTGAATTCCTTTCATGTGTATGCTAACCTTGTGTTTTAGGTATTATGGATCATGCAAAAGAAACATGTGACAAATGACATAGTCTCTATCCTCAAGAGCTTACAAACTTTTAAAGTTAAAGACAGTTATGCTTCAAGTAATTGAAGGATGATAGAAGGCATTTAATAAAATGTGAAGTAGAATATAAGTGCTCAAGTAGAGAAAACAGCTAGGAAAGTATTGAGTTGACAGGAAAGGGGAGATGAGTGTTGGCAGCAGCTATATGAGACATTTTTGAGGGGAGGAGGGAAAATAGGAGTTTTGAGAAACTTTGAATGATTGTTAGGATGGGGCCAGAGCAGCATGAGATCTTGTGAGGCAGGAGTGAGGATGGCATGTTATTTTTGGTTCATACCACCTCTTGTCTGAAGTACTCTGATAGTCTTCTAATTGGCCTTCCTTTCTCCTCTCCAGTCCATGATCCACATGACTGCTAAAATGATATTTCTCAGGTATGAATCTGACTGTCATTCCTCTACTCAAGAAGCTCCTGTAGCTCCCATTTGCCTCTATGATAGAGTATAAACTCCTACTTTTGTCTTTTAAAGTCCTTTATATGGCTCCAGTCAAACTTTCCAGACTTATTGAACCTTATTTTCCTTCATACACTTTATATTCCAATCAGATTTAGATTCAACCTTCCAAATCCTATCTCCATGACATTGCACAAGCTGCCCCACATGCTTTGAATGCTCTTCCTTCTCTTACTGTCACCCCTTAGAACCTTTTGTTGTTGTTGTTTAGTCATTTCAGTTGTATCCAACTCTTTCAAGCCCCATTTGGGGTTTTCGTGGCAAAGATACTGAAGTGGGGTATATGGGGTGTTCATGGAGGACTAGCAACTCTGATGTGAGGGTTTGCTGAGCCCGTTTCAGGGCTGTTCATTACCTGTTGCTCCAAAAAGCTGTAGCATATTCAGTGGCCACATCCTGGTAAAATATCCCTGCAGATAGGCAAAACTTGGGTGAGGGTAAACAACAAGTCTTGAAACTCTCAGAAAGTCAGGGGATGTCTACCCCAAGCTTCCCCTGGTGAAATAGGCAGATGAGAAAATTTGTTCCAATAGCTGTGAAGGCAGCATGAAGCAGGCTCTGTGGGGCACTTAGAGCTTGATCAAACACTGCAGGTGCCATGGTCATCCACTGCATCCTGGGCCATTACCAGTCATCTTGACTTTTGTCTTGCCACTGGACTTCTATGATTCTGGAAGAGAGAGTGAGGCTGATGACTTTGTGTAACTCTGTCTCAGATACAATTCATGTGCAAGTCAAGGCATCATTGCATGATGTCATTCATCCTATTCAAAAACCAAGAAGGAAAAACTAGAATGGTTTGACATTTCCTTCTCTAGCTCATTTTACAGATGAAGAGAGTTAGGTAAACAGGGTTAAGTGACTTGCCCAGGATCACACAACTAGTAAGTGTCGGAGGCTGGATTTGAACTTGGGAAGATGAGTCTTTGAGGAGATATATAAACTTATTTATATTGCCCCTATAGGAGGGGGAAAGGAACCCAGGGGGAAAAAATTAAGATTTACAGAAGGCCTGAAAGCCTGAACTAAAGAAAGCTTAAAAATCATCTAGGTCAATGCTTTCATTTTATAGATGAAAAAAAATGAATCCTAGTGAGGTATAACAGTTTGCCCAGAGTCATACAGGGAATGGACAGCTGAGTTCAAATTTGAACTCAGGTCATATGAGTAATTCCTCAGGATTATACTTCTGGCTTCTGTAAAAGAAGGTTTAAGGAGAAAGAACCTGAAAGGGACTCAAGGAAAAGAAAGGAGAAAGTAGTTAGCAAGGCAAAGTAAATATAGACAAAACAAGTTAATTAAGCAAATAATTGGTTAAAGGGGAAATGGAAAAGAAATAGGGTTTTTTGTTGTATTCCTAGAGCCTAGTATAATGCTTGGTATGCAGTAGGTACTTAATAAAATTCTGCTTGACTGATTGGAACAAAGTATGTTGGAGTAGTGGGAAAATAGGAGAAAATGAATAGGTTTTTAAGCTGTTCCTCACTCTCAAAGGGGAACAGTGATATCACAAGTGAATTGGATTTAAGTGAGGCAGAGCTGTAGAAGTGTGTTAGCCTCATTTTCTCCTCCAGAGTGATTGGAAGTCCAGTGGCGAGATAAGAGTTAAGACAAATTTGAGCAGGGTAAGGATGAAGGTGGTGATTCAGGAAGATTAAGCCTGTGGCTTGTGCAAGGTGATCAGTAATGAGAAGTACCTGGAAGCAAAGAAGAGCATTTGCTGCTAAGTATTTTAAATTGTTATTTTAGCGTGGAAACATTGTTATAGAAGGTTTCTATGCTCTGGTTTGACCTTTCTGCTATTTCTTGCACCTTTTTTCTTGAAATCCATCCTGGGGGAGTCGACTTCTGTTGTAGAATCATAGAATGTCAGAAAGTACCTTAGAGATGTTGTAGTCCAACAAAGGCGTGGGCTGAGCCCAGCAAACGTTAAATGATTTGCCTGAGATCATATGGTATGAAGCCGAATTAGAATCTGAACCCCATTCTCCTGAATCTAAATCCAGTGCAACTACTTCTAGATTTTTAAGTCTGTCTTTAATGCCAGTAGTCCTGGGCTTTTTGGTTTTAGCTGGACCTCTTCCTTATTGAAGAAATTCCACTTGTACCCTACCCTTAAATGGTTAACTTACCTACAGATTAAAACCCTGGAGCTCTGCCTGTTTCTTGAGCAGTTGTGGGGAGTACACCGTGTTGCAGCTCTGGCATTTGGGTTTCTACTCTGTCAACCTATATTTCACTTCCAGAATTAAGAATGTGACTGTGCTCGGAATCTCTGATCCTGTGATCCCGCCAGCTTCAATGTTAGGCTGCAGGCAAGGAGCAAGCTCTCTGAGATAGTCTCTTTTTTAAAAATTCAGTTCTATTTTATTTTTAGTTCTGAATTCTCTGCCTCCAACCTTTCTATCCCCCACCCATTGAGGAGGCAAAAAAACCAAAAACCATTACAAATATGTAATGTAATAAGTCATGCAAAACAAATTCCTTTATTAGCCATGTCCAAAAAAAGAAAGGAAGAAAGAAGGAAAGGAAGGAAGGGAGGGAGGAAGGGAAAGATGCTTCTATCTGCACTCTGAATCCATCAGTGTTTTTGTCTCATCATGTGTCCTTTGGAATTGTGATTGGTCATTGTGTTGATCATTGTTCCTTAGTCTTTCAAAGACGATTATCTTTACAGTATTGTTGTTTTATTAATTGTCCTTCTGGTTCTCATTTTACTTTGCATCAGTTCACACAAGTCTTTTCAGGCTTTTCCAAAATCATCCCCTTCATCATTTCTTATAGCACAATAATATTCCGTGACAATCATGCTCAGTCATTCCCCAATTTATGAGCATTCCCTCGGTTACCAATTCTTTGCCATCACAGAAAGATATCCTAAGTATTTTTGTTCATATGGATCCCTTTCCTCCTTCTTTGGTCCTCCTTGGTAGAGGAGCTAGTACGAGAAGAGCACTGAGAAACATGACTACATCCTCTTTTTTCTCCTACCACCTTCTAGACTCTCTTTATTCTCATCGACTCCTTCAGTTTCTCCCTTGGTCATAAAATTCTGTTTGCTTTTTCTTGAAAATTACTTTAAAGTTATTTTAAAAAATTATTGCCTAATTCTGACATTCCTCCATGTTGGTGTCTGGAGTGGTTTGGGCAGTGGCTCCAAATTTCATTCCTTTCTCCAAATTGCTTTATTCAATTTGCATAAATTTTAGTGGCAAGATAGATCCCTGTGTCTAGGAATCTTAAATAGACTTTATATTAGGGCAGAGGATATAAGACTAGGAACAGTTTATGTTTCTACAATTTTCCCATGCTTTGTTTTTCTTTTAAGTTCTTGGAGAAAAACATTAGGAGCACCTTTTGTTTTCAGAGAGAAGGAAAAAAAGAGTCTGTAGTGAGCTCATTTACTGAGTTTAAATCACTCAAATCAGCTTACTTCAGACGCCTCTGCTCCTTGCCCTTTCTATATGTGCCCATCCCCGGGACCCTGGCCAGGGTAGAGGCTGAGGTGAATCCTCCCACCTGGACCCTATCATTCTCCTTTCTCTCCATCAATCATTCAACACATGTTGATTGAGTCCCCACAACATTCCAGGCACTGACAGGGATACAAAGAAGTGTAAGATAGCTAGGAGCTTACAGTCTAGCTGAGGAGATAGAAGACATACACATGTCAGAAGATAAGTAACAATACAAGGCTGTATATTTGATAAATGCCAAATGAATAGCGCAGACACAAGCATTCACAAGAGAGAGAGAGAGAGAGCTATTTGGGGCTTTTCAGAGAAGGAAGGTTTCCCTGAAAAGGTGGGATTTGAGTTGGGCCTTGAAGGATGGGTGGATTCAGATGAGCAAGGGGGAGGGGGAGCAATGCATTCCTATAGAGGGGAGGAAAGTGCAAATCTTTTTTTTGAGGGCTGTGAATGCAACAGATTGGCTGGAACAGAGAAGTGCTACTAGTGAGAGATTAGAGTAGGATGGCTGAGTGGGCCAGATTGCGAAGGGCCTTAAATGCCAAGGAATTTAAACCAGTTCTTCCTTCAGAGCTCAGATCCAACCCCACCTCATTACAAAGACTTTCCTGATTATCCTGTCAACCGCTAGTCTCCCACACTAAATTAACTTTGTGTACTTATTTTGCATGTACATATACACATAGTCTCTTCCCAATAGAGCATAAGAACCTCAGGAGTAAGGACTATTTTGTTTTTGTCTTTGTGTCTTTGGTACATTTTCAATAAATGTTATTTGTTTGACAAATGTTAATTGATGTTAACAAATACGGATTGCTCTTTTAGCTATTGGAGAACTATTGACAGCCTTTGAGCAGAGAGTGATAGGATGAAAGGTAGTTTAGAAAGATTGCTAAAGAAGGCTGTATGGGGTGAATTGGGGCTAGAGAGAGTCAAGATAGACTAGTTGAGAGATTTTCAGTTCTCTAGAATAATATTCTATCTGGCTGGGCTATGGTGGTAGGCATATGACGTGGGAGGAGGGGAAGAACGCAGGAAGGAGCAAAATCAGGTTTAGAGTTGGAAGGGACCTCAAAGGACAATAGTTGAAACTCCTAGATAAATCCTGAGGTCATCACTTTTTAGATGAGAAAATTGAGGCCCAGGAAGATTAACTAACTTGCCCAAGTAAATGTTAGAAGAAGGATTTGAATCGAAGTTCTGTGATTGTAGGAGGCAGTGAATGCTCTTCTCACCATCCCATGGTGCCTTGCAGTTTACTACCATCATATAGCCTAGGACTGCTTCCTATTTGTAGCAGTTATAAAAACGAATCCTGCCTTAATTGTACCTATTAAGCACCTACCGTACCGTGTGCCTAAAATTGTAACTGTCTCTGTGAGGGATAATAGAGAAGTATAAACTGGATCCCCTACTCTTAATGACACTAATGCACATGAAATAATTAATAGCTAGAGCAAGAAAGTTTATCATTAGGGACTAAGTTTTCTTGTGTAGGTTGAAAGTATTATAGATCTTCAGAAGAAGGAGTTGTCATTACATGGTAGAATAGCTAGGGAAGAATTTTTTGAAGAGAACTTGAAATGATTCTCAGGTAGATAGTATTTTGGTAATCAGAGAAGCCTTAGGAGATGGTTTTTGTGAGTTGCTATGGCAAAAGGATGACGGTGGTGGTGATATAACATTACCTTGTAACCAATGTTTTAGGGATGAGCATTTCTAAACTTAGCTAGTTCTGTGTTTTGATGACAGACACAGTGTGTTGCCAAGCCCATACTTGAAACTTAGTATGATCTGACCAAATTTGTGTTTCACTGACTAGCCATTAAAAGTCTTGTGGTATTTCTAAAAAGGATTATTCTGCGTTTGCAGGACAAATTGGCAGGAAGGGATAAAGGAGGGGCCAGAGTTGCAGCTTTAAGGATGTTAGCTTAGGTGTTGAGGACATGGCCTAGGGAGGTGACAATGAGAATGGAGGACGGATAGATTAGAAAGAACAGTCAAGATTTGATGAATGAGTAAGAAGCAGGGGGAATCAAAGGTAGGTCTGAAATTTTAAAGTATCTAATAGCTGCGAAGCTGAGATTTTATTTCTAAAGCCAACTATATCAAAATCGTGACCTGAGGGATTTGTTAAAGTGGTTTATTTATATTTATTTATGTGTACGTGCTATCTTGTATATGTGTATGTATATGGGGAGCATGTAAACTCCTAGACCACAAGGGTTGTTCTATTTTCATATCTGTATATGAAGTTCCTGGTACATGCTTAATAAATGCTTATCAGTTGATAAAGAATAAAATTTCAAAGACCTGAAGGTACCATGTTATTAATTTTATTAAATTATCAATTTTAATATTAATAATTAAAATAATAAATAATAATTAATATTTAGTTCCATTCTGTTTTACAAACATAGAAGTTAGTACTTGCTATGTACAGGTCTTAGGCTAAGTTCTTGGGAAGGTACACAGATAAATAAGACTTGACCCTGTCCTCAAGATCTTTCTATCTAATAGGGGAGATAAGACACTTAGCAAAGTAGCTCTAAGATGATATGTAGCAAGTGCCCTTAGAAAGGTATAAACAAAATATTGTGGGGATTTAGAAAAGCATTCCTATCATCCCTCGTCACTAAGGTCAGTGGGGGATGTGTGGGACATTTTTCTGGGATTGCTGGTGATGTTTCTTCACCCTGTATAGGACTGGACATTCAGGTGGCATTCAGTGCCTTTTGTTTGACCAGGCAGTTATGCTTCATTTTGACTGCTCCCATTTTGTACATGATGGTACATAAGTCCAGTATCCCTGAATATGTATCTCAAGGGATGCTTGCTCCCCATGTGACCTGGGAGTGTGGGGGTGGGAGAGGGACTAGAGCAACTTAAACTATAGAAGTAAACAACACAGACACCCATGGGCTCTCCCTGACAAACACTCACACTCTTTCTCTCTCTCTTTCCTCCCTCTCTCCCTCTCCACAGGTATAACACAAAAGACAGCCAAGAGAAACACTCCAGGTGTTAATGTCCCAGTCAATTGATAAACATTTATTAAGTGCCAGCTATATGCCAGGAGCTGTTCTAAGTGCTGGAGTTACTAAGAAAAGGAAAAGACAGTCTCTGTTCTCAAGACCACAGCCTAATGGGGGATACAACATTCAGACAATTGTACAAACAAGCCACATACAGGACACATTAGAGATAATCAACAAAGGGAAGGTGCTAGGATTAAGGGGGACCAGAAAAGACTTCTTGTAGGTGTGATTTGAGCTGTGACTAGAAGGAACCAAGGAAATCGGGAGTTAGAGATGAGGAGGGAGAAAATTCCAGGCATGGGAGACGGCCAGCAAAACGTCAAGAAGTGGGCAGATGCAGTGTCTTGTTTGAGGAATAGCAAGGAGGTCAGTGTCCCTGGATCAGAGATTATTTGGAGAGACTGGGAGTGTCATGTGTAAGAAGATTGAAAAAGCAGGAGGGAGCCAGGTTATAAATGGCTTTGAACTCCAAACCTCCCAGTTCAACCCCTGCCCCCGGCACTCCTGTAATTCTCATCACATGTAATACTCACACAACAAGAGCATGCTCTCCACTCACCCCAATATAATGATTGTTCTCTATCTCCCCCAAACTCCTCATACACCAGCCCTATTTCTATCATCTGGCAACCCTAAGTGTCCTAGCAGAGAAGCTGGAGACCAGTCACCACTCTTTGTGTCAACGACTCTCAAAGTGGTGAGGGTAGGGAAGGGAACCTCCTAATAGCATGGTACAGAATGGAATCTGGGCCTCTCAGCCCAGCAGGGTTCCAAACTCGGTCCAGAAATTCAATCTGCATTTCATCCCTTTCCTGAACCATTTCTGAGTTCCCTTTTTTTTTCCTATTTCCCGATATTAGCAGTGCCTCCTGTTTTGGGGTTGAGTTGAAGGATCTAGTCAAGGATTCTTAACCTAGGGTCTGTGAACTTTTATTTAAAAAATATTTTGATAACTTTGTTTTGGTATCATTTGTTTCCTTTGTAATACTATGTATTTTATTTTTTGCTTTAAAAAATATTTTGAGAAGAGGTCCTGAAGCTTTGCCAGACTGTTAAAGGAGTCCATGAGACAAAAATGGTTAAGAACCTCTCATTTAAGTGAATTCTTCTGATCAGGTGTCTTTTTCTTCTTAGGGCAAAGGTAATTAATATAGTTTCCAGTGCTGATGTATAAGTGTTGGTGATACATACTTTTGTAAGCAATCTACATTTCATTATTTTTTTTAGCAATAGTTGCACAAATTTTGGTTATTTATGGTTTATCTTTTTTCAGTTGTCAATGGTTTGTCAGTTTTATTAAGATTTTTTTTTAATTGCACTTGGTTTTATTTGTCAAGAGCTTGAGTGGGACATGTGACCTCTTTGGGTCTCAGTTTTGCCATTTGTAAGATGAGGGAGTTGGCCTAGATAACCTCTGAAATCCCTTAGAGGAATTGATGATCGATGATGTCCTAGTAATCATCAGTAAACGTTTATATTTTCAGAATACCTGTGTATGCTGTTTTTTGAGGGAATGAAGATACAATATCTAGTAATAACTATTTTCTATGAGAGCTGAGATTGTCTCACTTTTAAATCTGTAGTGCCAAATGCCTAGCCCAGTGCTTGGTAAGTGGTCTGTGCTTAATAAAAGCTCGTCGATTGATTGAGAGAAAAGTTAGATAACTAATGTTACGTAGGAATGTGAGGCAAACATTTCAGAATGACGTGTTTCAGGGCAGACAAAGCTATGTTCTTCTGGGACTGTGGAGGGGCCAGATGTTCCTGATCTAGTGAAGAGTGTGAAGGCTTGGGGAGTTTTAGGTAAAGATAGGTTAGAAGGCTGGGAATGATCCAGGCCAGTATTGGCTGTTTTCCTTTATTCATACTTCTAATTATCTTACCTTATAATATTATTTCTGAATTTGTCTCTTCTCTTTCACCTTGCAAATAAACAACTGACTCTTGCGGTCTGAAGTATCATGTTGACTGGTGAGAAGGGAAAGGATGAGTAGATACAATCCTTTTGTTGTTGTTGTTCAACTTCACAAATTAAGTTGAACCAAGAGTGCCTTGGATGAACTGAGGCTGGGGCTGTTTGATGCATTCACTTTTCATTGACCCATCTGGTCTTTGAAATCCTGTGGAGGACTGTCAGAGGTCAACCTCTCCATTTCCTGTCACTCCTTTTCTCATCACATCCAGGCAACCACCTTGGCCATGTTCTTGACATCTTTTCTATGGCTGCCCCCATCTCTTCATCTCTTGTTCTGGGACTCGTAATCAAATCGTGGAAATTCAAAGTCAACCCTATAACTCTTCAAACCAAAACACCTCTGAATGGATGACATTTCTCTTTATGTGTTATCTTCCACTATTAGGGTGTTGAGGTCCTTGAAGGACCTTTTCACTTTTGTATATGTATCTCCAGCACTTAACAGCCCTTGGCACATAGTAATCACTTAACATATAGCATTCATTTATCACTCTGAGATCCTGGACTTTTGGAAGAGTACTTCTGAGCCTCAGGTTCTTTCATGTGTTGTTTTATAGTAAGAAACCTGGTTCCCTTTTTTCCCTTTCAGAGAAATGGCTAAGGCACGGCTACTATTTTCTAGAGAGGAAAAATTATTTTCTAGGAAACTGAAGCTTATCCTATCAACAGCAACATATTTTGATTTAAATAGTTTATGATAGAAATTCTGAAACATTTCATACTCCACTGCCTTATAATTCCCCAAAATAAATAGCTCATGTCTTTATAAGGCACACAATTTACCTTATTTCCCAATATACCTCTTCAATGAATCCTCTCTTGTAAAAAAGGAAAAACCTTATCAAAATCCAACCCTCAAAGTCACCATATCTGACAAAATATCCAGCATTCCACAACTGTACAGTTTTTCTCTACTGAGAAGAGGGAGGTAGATTTCTTCTTGTCTCTTAAACTGAATGCTACTAAATATATAACCCATTATTTTCTTAATAACTCAGTATTATATTTTCTCGTCTTTAAAATGAGGGGCTTAGACTGGATCTCAGACATCCAGTGTGTGGTTCGGGGGTCAAATGGTGCATTTTGCTTGGGATTTTTAGCAAAACTTTTTTTTTTAACCTAATTAGCTGGTATGTGGAATTAGTAGGCTAGTAGAGCATAATGACCAGTCTGTCCCTACTGTTGCACAATTGACTGCCTCTGGTGGTTATTCCAAGAAGCCTAGATCATTTGCAAGCTTGAATTTATTTGCAATTCACAATTGAAGCTGAATATAATTAATTATATAATTGAACTTCTTCGGGCTGCACATCTACGGGTTTTTGTTCATGTAGACCACTATTTTAAACACTTGGATATCCTTTGACTACGTAAATGGTCCCTAAGGTCTTTCTCACCTCGAAAATTTTGCGATACTCAAGTCTTTGTAAACATCAATTATTGTACTATGCTTCAGTGTGATACTTGTTTAGAAATTATTAAAATAGATGATAGGGCCCAGATTCCTGTGCTTTTTCAGTTCTTCTGTTTGCTTTTGTTAGTTTCATGGTCTCTTCCCTCCATGCCCGGCTGTCAGCAGTCATTGCTTTCTTTTAGCGTACTTTCTCTACCCTCTCTCATTCTAATTTGTGGTCTGGGAAATCACTTAACCAAGCTCTTTAGCATTCTGTGTGAGATAAGGGTAAACAGCCTTGGAGGGAGAAGATGGACTCTACTTTGATTAAAATGCATGGACTTTTCAACATTTTTCAGTGTTATATAATAGGCAGCCAGATGTCACAGACCTGGAGTTGGGAGATGCAGAATTGAATACTGGCTCTGACTCTTAAATAGTTATGTGACCATGAGGAAGTCACAAAACAGAAGGAAATCACAGCATCCCCCAAAACCTGTTTCCTCATTTCTAAAATGAGGATAATAATACTTTTATTATCTATTCATGGGGTTGGTAGAAGAAAATACATGGGAATTGCTGTTATTATTACAAAACTTAAAGTGCTATATAAACGACTTGTCATTTTGCTGTTTGGTTCCCAGGTATGTTCTGAGATGCCAGGTAAGCGACCTCTCTAGAGGAGAAATGTTATTCTAAGAAGCCATAGAGAAATTTGCTGGTATTTCAAATAATCTGATCCTAGAATTTTGTTCTACCTTAGAAGAATACCTTAGAAACCATTTTTCTATCAACAACCCTTGCAATCATTTACCCAGTTTTACAAGTGGAGATATGGAAGCTCAGAGAAATGAAGTATAGCTTCACTTCACAGAATAGGAAATTTAGCCTAGTGACATGCCCTAGAGCCCAAGTTTCCTGACCCTCAGGCTGGTATTGTATTCTTTCCACAATACTATACTCCCATACTATCATGCTTCCACATAACTACGTGAGAGAAACTCTGTGTGTGTGTGTGTGTGTGTGTGTGTGTGTGTGTGTGTGTGTGTCTGTGAGTGTGTGAAGCCTTGAGGGTGATAGGTAGTTCATTTATATGACTTCATTTTTTTTCTCTTACTCCAAACCTTGTTTTTCCATGGAAGGACCGGAACTGTATCTAACTTTGGTTCCCCTTCGCAGCTCACTCATTGGATGTGCCAAGTTCAGTGTCTCCACTTACGGTCTTTTAGTCTTTTGAGACTTTTGGCTTTCTTTCTTCTTTTACAAGTTGAGAAGGTCATTTACACTTGCGATCCTGGATTTGGTGCCATGAGCCCCCAAATTCACATCCTATCTATTATACATGAGCTGCATGAACCTTCACAAGTTGCAGTTAGGTCCTGATTAGGGTAGATAATGAATCCTGTGGTGTGGTCTCATTGATCAGATTCACACTGCATATTTTGATTAGGCTGGAACTAGTGACTGGTGTTTCACATAATTATAATTTTAAATACTGTGAATTCAAATCCTTGTGACTACTTTCCAGGATTTATTTTCCATACGAATCAAGACCTTCTTGTGCTTCTTTTTCTTGCTCTTCTGTTTCTTCAATTATAAAATAGGATAAATGACACCTACCCCACAGAATTGTTGTGCGAAAAATGTCTTCTAAAGTACAAAGCCTCATGTAAATCTGATTTATTATTTTCAAAGATTATTTTAGATAACCATCAGAATGAAGATCTTCAGTTTTGCAAGCATGAAAGGGAAAGGTACATCAAATAATAATGCTAAACCTAAGAGGAAATTTGAGATGATTATCTATCATGATAAGAACTGAAAGGAACCATAGAGGTCCTAATGGATCATGATGGACTGATTTAGAGCCAAATATGACCTCAGAGGTCATATAGTTCACCCTCTCATTTGAAAAAGTAAAGAAATTGGGGCCCCCAAAGGTAAAGTAAGGTAGAAAGTCACAGAGCTGGGCCTGTACCCACATTTTACAGAGGAAACTCAAAGTAACTTACTCAGAGTCACATAGCAAATTAGTGGCAGAACTGACACCAGAGCCCAGGTCTTCTGACTTCCAGTCCAATGAGCCATGCTTTTCCAGCTTGTTTGCATTTGTCAAGTTAAGTAGTTTTCCAGACATAAACCCATGCCCCTGCCCTTTCCTCTTCCCTCCCTTCTCTCCTGGGGTCATGAAGTTTGTCACAGCCAAAGAAGCTCTGAACACTGGAGCCGTGCTGCAGGCAAGGCAGAGGGAGAGAGATACTGTGGCTGAACTGAATGGATGAGGAAGTAAGGAAATGAAACTATTTCAGTGTAGGTTTGGACTTTTCTAGGAAAGACTGATCACAAGGAATATGGGCAGAAGTACATGCTACAGAACTGGGCATTGGCAGCTTCAGGAAATCTGAATTGTGGTGGGAAGTTTGTTGCATGATAAAGGAAGCAGTCTCTTGGGGGGGGGGGGCGCAGTCAAAGCCACATTAATGTGACAGGGGATCCAGGTAATGACCTGTAAACACAGCCTGCACATCGGAAGCACTTTAGAACCATGAGAACAACCTTTTTCTTGGGTGCTTTTTCTTGCACAGGGAGTCCAGCTGGTAATAAACCCCAAATTTTAGGTGAAAAATGATCATTTTCAAGAAATCTCATAGTATTTAGGGGTGGAAGGACCCTAGATGATCATTAAGTCCAAAGCCCTTCATTTTGCAGATGAGCAAACTGGGACTTATTAAGATCTAATGGCTCCCTACTACTAGAATACTATGCTAGGTGCTTGGAAGATATATAAAAGAAAAATCTACAGTCAGTCCTCGCCCCAGGGAATTCATAATATAATCAAAAGACAAAGCCTCCAGACAACTGTGTTCAAATAGTTCACTCTTGTATTAAAACCCAACAGAGGGTCTTGGTGAGGGTATATAAGAAACAAGAGTATTGCTGTACAGAAAAATTAAAATTAACCTAATTCTTATTGTTCCTTTGTTAAATAAACATACAGGATATAGGATTGAGGTAGAACAGTTTCTCTTTTGGCCACCCATACATATGCATGTATATCTAACCTGTGGAGGAGGGGGAATAAATTTCTGTGTCTGTAATCCAGCTTCATTTCATATTGTATCATAATTATATTCCATCCTACATGTGATGAGGTATGGGCTCTGGGAGCCCACTCAAGCTCTCCTTGAGTCCTTGAGGTACAGGCCCTTGAACTCTGATTAAATCATCTCATTTGATGAGGCATTTGCATGAGGCAAGTCTGTTCCTAGACATCCCACCTATCATCCACCCTTGAACTGGCCTAGCCCACCATTGTTTGTGGTATCCAGGTGGCCTCCAATAACTTCCCACCTTAATAACTCATTGACCTCATTAACTCCTCCTGAAGACCCTCCCCAAACTCCTCTGCTGCAACCAGATCTCTGTTATTAAAGACTCCAAAGGCAATCTCCAGTAATTGGGCCTGAGGTGTTTGGGGTCCTGTTGCCAATTTCTGCAGTTTCCTTCTAATATCTGGGGCAGACTGACTAATAAAATACATGTTAAGGATTGCTGCCCCTTCTATAGAATCAGGATCTAAATTTGTATACTTTTTAATAGCTTCTACAAGTCTATCTAGGAAAAGGTGGGGTTTTCTTGATTTGTCTGAGAAATTTCTCTTTCTGATAATTTACTTGCTTTTGAAATGCAGTTCTTAGGCCTCCTAACAGGCAAAGTTCTCTTCTCCCTCTCCTCCCACATCTGATAATCCCATCCTGGGTCAGTAGTGGGAACAGCAGCTGTTATTGGGGGTATTTTCTGGGGTCATTGCTAGCCAAAGGATCCCCAAATTTTTGCGCTTGTTCTCAGATTCTCCTCTTCTCAGTGGAACAACAGGTAGAAAAGAGGATATGCAAATCACCCCAAGAAAGCTCAAATTGCAGGGATAAGTCCCAAAAGCCTTCAGTAAACTTTGTTGGGTTTTCAGAGAAATTTACCCAACTTTTCTTTAATTTGATTGAGATCTGAAATGGAGAATGGGGCATGCACTCTAGTTGTCCCACCTGACAAGAGAGCTTCTTCCCTTAAGGGAAAAAGCCCTGAAGGCTGTGTGGGGACAGAGGCTTGGGAAGGGAGATTGGAAGTCCCATTTTCTATGAGAGAGTGACTGGGGGATGCTGGCTGAACTGGATCAGACTGCAAGACTGGGGAATCTGGCTGGCAAGGGGAAAGTCAGCTGGCACCTGAGGAGTAGAAGAGGGCAGAAGAGGAGATACCTCTATGAGGCCTGAATGGGTATTGCCTCAGTGGGATGGGGCCACAGAGGGAGGTACTTCAGCCAGACAAGTGGCTGGGACCTGAGCAGGGGTCCCTGAGGGGGGAGGGGCCATGCTGGGAGATGCAGGGTAGGAGATATGGATGGTGTAGGAGACAGGAAATGAGGGGTGTTGGGCTAGAGAAAATGGGAAGGGAAACCAAGGGGAAAAGGGTTGGGGTGCAGCAGAAGGGGCTGGGGGAGCTGCCTCAGTGACCTGAGCAGGAGTTGCTGGTGGGGGGGGAGGCTGGGGCTGAAGCCAAAAGAAAGGGATCATTTATTTAATTGGTCCCCATTGCCCTTCTGTGGAGGGGCTCTAGCTTTAAGCATCTCGCAGTCTTTGCTGAGAACCTCGTTCTGAGAAAGTTCAACAAAAGCCAGTAAGTAGGCAATTTCTATTGATCTTCCTTCTCTGTGACAGTATGATTCTAACTGCAAGAGAGTATTCTCTCTTAAAGTCCCAAAAACAGGCGACGATTGTCTTTTAGGCTATACCTAGGCCAAACAGCATTGCAAAAAAAACACCTTTTCCTTTTTAAGGTCTCCAGAGAAACTAAATTTTTTCCAGTGTTATAAAAGACAGCCCGGAGCTACAGGCATAGAATCCCCTTCTTCCATAAAGGAAGGCTTGAGAGTAAGCCTCGAAAAACAAACAAAAACCCCCACTGGGGAGGCTAGGTGGTGCAGTGAGTGGAGCATTGACTCTGCAGTCAGGAGGACCTGAGTTCAAATCTAGCCTCAGACACTTAACACAAAAACTAGCTATGTGACCTTGGGCAAGTCACTTAACCCCAATTGTCCTACCTTCCCCCTCCAAACCCCCCCCCCCAAAAAAAAAAACACAAAAAGTACCTGAAGTTTTCCCAGTTCCCTAGCCCTGAGGCTTATGTACCTTCCAGTCCTGGCTATAGAAGAACTTGAGATTTGCAATGTTCCTGGTTAGGTAACCATAAAAATGAAGAGGTTACCCACTAAGAGAGTTAGGGTTGCTCTGGAGACCCCAAAATACCAACACACTGGGTCCTGCTGAATGAATTTGACTCAAGTCTTCACTCAGCCAAAGAAAAGTAAAGTATATTAAAAGTTCGCTTGTATTAGACACAGAGTAAGTCTGTGCTAGGTCATTCTATGGCGCTCTCACAAACATGAAGACAGGATGGGGTCTTATATATAGAAGGTTATATGAGGAATCTAGGGGTAATTTTGGGGAGGGTCTTCAGGAGGAGTTAATGAGGTCAATAATTGATTAAAGTGGGAAGTTGCTGGAGGCCACCTGGAGACCACAAACAATGGTGGGCTAGGCCAGTTCAAGGCTGGATGATAGTTGGGAAGTCTAGTAAGTCTAGTAACAGACTTGCTTCAGGCAAATGCCTCATCAAATGAGATGATTTAATCAGAGTCCAAGGGCCTATACCTCATGGACTCAAGGAGAGCTTGAGTGGACTCCCAGAGCCCATGCCTCATCACATGGACTTTCTGCCCCCCTCTAACCAGACTGCCCCCAAGCATGCCTGTCCCTGTGTTTTTGTTTATGCCACTCTTGATGCTTGGAAAGCCCTTTCTTTCTTCTTCCTATTCCTGCCTGTTGAATTTCTGTCTTTTAGAGCTTGAATCCAATGTTACCTCCTTTGTGAAACATTTCCCTGATTTCTCTATCAATAATGACCTATTTTATCAGTAATCAGCACTTTGTTTTGCTCTTCTAGGTATAGTCTAGTTTGTGTCAAAATATATATATATATATATATATATATATATATATATATATATATATATATATATATATATATATATATATATATATAAAAAAAAGACTGTCCTTGATCCTATGAAGCTTACAATTTAGTAAGGTTGTAGGTTATAGCTCGACACATACTAGACTATATATATATATATATAGTCTAGGATCAAGTCATATATAGTCATAGGATCAAGGACAGTCTTTTTTTTTTTTTTTTTTTTTTGCTTTTTGGAGGGCAATTGGGATTAAGTAATTTGCCCAAGGTTACAACAACTAGGTTTTATTTTTGTTTGTGTGTGTTAAGTGTCTGAGGCCGGATCCGAACTCAGGTCCTTCTGACTCCTAGCTGCCCAAGGACAGTCTTATATAAATTAGTTATATCTCCCTGTTCTAGAATAGTGATTTGAATATAGTAAGTGCTTAAAACAAATTGAACTTGAATTTATAATATCTGGTGAGAATCTTTTAAGCCCTGCCATTGGATCAGGTAAATTTATATAGCCAGAGATGCCTTTCTGAAACTTTTTGCATTTTCACACTTGTTACCTTCTTTGTCTTCATAATTCTTTTAAGGTAGGTTCACTTTCTTGTTGTAAGGTCTCTTTTATACATGGGGAACTCTGAGTCAGAGGAGGGAAGTGTTGCCTAAGGTTGCATAATTAGTTGCCTAATGGAGACTTGAGGTCAGTTTTCAGAGCCTTATGCTCTGTCCTAATATATGATCCATTTCCTACTGTACTCCAAGGGAGTAGGAAACCCTGGACTGAGTACTTTCTGACTTAACAGTGCTATATCTTCTGTCACCCTTTAGACATTTGGTGAGGCAATCATCATCCCCTGACAGAGGATTCTTAGATCTAGCTATCTAGCCCTAGTCTCACTGAGCTTAAGTCTCACATCTCTAACTCTGCTTGAACATCTCGTAACTAGATTCCCATAGGCATCTCAAACTCATCATGTCCACAATAGAATTCATTATCCTTTGGGGGCCGTCTCCAGTTGTCCTAATTTATATCTTGCCACTGAACCCAGATGGCTCCAGAGGAGAAAGTGACTAATGCCTTTGCATAGCCCTCCCTCACTTAAATCTAATCCACTTGCTAGTCATGGTATCACCTTCCAGACACCATGCTCCACTTTGAGAACGAAGGATAAGCAACAACATTATCTTTCTCCTTCAAGTACTCACCCTTTCCAAACTTCCCTATTAGTGTTAAATTATCATTCTCCTAGACACTAAGATTTGTAACCCTCTTTGGCGGCTCACTTTTATTTACCCCATATATCCAATCCATAACCAAATCTTGTCAATTCTATTTTCATAGCATTATTTTGGTATAAGTCCCCCTCTCTTCATTCATAGTCATAACCTTGGTTCAGGTCCTCATCGCCTCTTACCTAGGCTATTGCAATAGACTTCTAGCTAGACCCTACCTCAAGTGTCTCCCCACTCCCCACCACCTACCACTCAAGATTGTTTTACTGTCAAGGTAATTTTTCAAAAGCACAGGTCTGACCATGTAATTGTAGCTTATGGAGCTCCAGTGGCTCCCTACTACCAGTATCAAATATAAAAACCCTCTGTTTGGCATTTAAAACCTCCCTATAACCTGGCATCTGCCTACCTTTCCATTCTTCTTATACCTTACTCCCCTCTTAACCTTATTCCGCTTCCTACACTTGCTTCTCCTTCCTTCTTTCCCTGTTGGGTGGGCCGTGTTCATTGTCTTTACCTGATGCTCTTTTTGTTTTTTATACTTTGTAGCTTTCTTTCTTGCTTTAAAGCTGAAAGTCATTAACTAGAGGTTGGTGCACAGCCTGAACAAGTATAAAAGCCATTTATGCTTTGGGCTAATAGGCTTCTTTGGGGTAGGAAAAAGGAAACTGGATTTGATTTCAGGATACCCCACATTCACCTTCACTTCTTCACTTATAAAATGAAAGTCAATGTCACTCACCTCATTAGATTTGTTAGGAGGAAAATGCCTTGTAAGGTATAAAGCCTAATGAAAATTTGAGTTATTATTTTCAAGCAGCTCCTGTCTAGCCAAGGGGCAGTTTCTTGCCTAAAATACGTCATTTCCTATCTCTGTGTTGGTTCCTCCCCACCCCCAGACCTGAAATATTCTGTCTTCTCCTTCCTAATGCTTCTTTCAAGACAGCTCAAATCCTACCTTCTTCAGAGCTCCCCCACCACTGCTAGTGCCTTCCTTTTTCAGATTATTTCCATTTACTCTGGATACATGTTATATGTATCCAGTCAATGAGTGATTTACATATTAACTCCCCTATTAGAACGCAGGATTCTTGAGGGTAGGATCTTGTTTCTTTGCTTTTCTTTTTATCTAAACAATTAGCTCAGTACCTAGCATTGAATAAATGTATGTTGAGAGAAGTGCCACATTTGTACAGAGTATCAGTTTCCTTTCTTGTCTGGAACTCAGCTTGTCAGTTGTATTTCCTTCCCATTGTTATTCACTAACAGTATCTGTAGGTTCAGTCTAACACCATTCCTTTTTAGGGATTTGGGAATGAGGTAAATAAAGCACATGTGTTCTTACCTTGGAATCTAATGAACTTGTTGTTGAAAAACATTTTGATAACTGTTATTTCAATAAATTGATTTCCTTTTTAATCAAGTACATTTTGCTTTATGCATTTAAAAAAATTATTCTGTGAAGGGGTCACCAGGCTGCCCATGGACACTGAAAAGATTAAGAACCCCACTCTGGCAACTAGAGAAAACTAGTTCATGTCAACCAAATTCACATGAACCTTTGTGGTGGTAGAAAGCTGGCTTCATGGTTTACAGCGGGAGACACTGTTAGGGCATTCTTTTGGGGAGACCAAATTCAGACCTCTGAGAGTAGGGAATTGTCACTAAGAAGTTTACTAGAGACAAACTTTCTAATCCTGTTAACCCGGAGAGAGTATCTTCAGGAATCTATTCCACATGCCTGTCTCAGCTCTCCCTTTTCAGTGTTCCAAATGACTCTTTCCGTTCTTTTGATCCCATCAAAGTTTTACCTAGAAGAGAGCCTTCTTTACTTCTGTGGAAGGGCCCCCCTAGTAGGACCCCATCTTTCTTAAGATCTTGTGACTAGGTCCCTGAAACAATCAACTGAAGAAGGTGTATGGTCACTAATCACCTGCTGTCTCTCACCTCCTACAAGCCACAGCTGGATAGCTGCGTTGGAGAAACCCTTGTCTCTTCATATATATATATGTATGTATGTGGGGGGGGGAGGGGGAATACTAACTGTAATGACAAAGAACAAAGTGAAGAGATGTGTGTCTCCATTTGTTGGGTTGCCTGGTATTTAATACTGTGGTGTTAAACTATTGTTTTATGTGCTGTTTTCACTCAGAATAATAGAAAGGTACAGGTTGGATTTAATCCATAATAATTCTTCTTCTTCTTCTTCTTTCTTATTCTTATTCCTTCTCTTATTCCTTTTAAGAACCTTGCATGATACAAGGTGTTCTGTTCAGTATCTGTGGCCATTGCAGGTATTGGCAGGATTTCTTAGGGTGGCTGGTTTCTGGAATAGATGGTTACTTCTGATTCTCCATTGTGTTACTTTCACATTCCTAAAGATTTTGTTGACCTTTCTGACTGAAGATTTTGGGGCCCACGTTCATTATCTTAACTACTACTTCTAAGTCCATCCTATAAAAATATGGAATCTACACTTTGAACTTCTCTGCCTTTCTCCTTCCCGTTCATATAGCCCCACAAGTCCATCCCCATTAGTTTGTTGATTCACTGTCCCAGAAAGTTTGGTGTTGCCCTTTCCTGACTTGGGGACTATATGCTTCAGTTTGTTTTCTCTATTATTTACAAAAATGCTAAATAATAATAGTCTTAACACTGATCCCTAGGACACTACGCTACTTATCTCTGTCCACATTCAAAGCAGGGTCCATATCCATGACAGAATATTGTTTTCTCCTCCTCTCCCCAATTCTTCTAATTTTAAAGTATTATTCTAACACGTTGCAAAGACTTTTGGAAAATTTAAATAGATTAATTCTACTGATTCCCCTTTTTTCCATATGATTATTTACCTATTCAAAAATAGCTATATAAACCTGTATCATCAGATTGGGTGCCATCTTGGGGAGGGGAAAGTACAAGGAGGGGGAAAATTTTT
Organism: Gymnobelideus leadbeateri; assembly: GCA_011680675.1. Classification (NCBI taxonomy): domain Eukaryota; kingdom Metazoa; phylum Chordata; class Mammalia; order Diprotodontia; family Petauridae; genus Gymnobelideus; species Gymnobelideus leadbeateri. The sequence continues at coordinate 225,764 of WOXC01002043.1, forward strand.
GGAACTCAAAATCTTATAAAATGAATGTTGGAAATGAAAAATTAATTTAAAAAACCCACTGGACAATAGCTATGTAAATATTACCTATTATTATTAGTTATTATTTTCCCAACTACTTTCTACCCATCCTTGATAGTAATATTTTAAAAGTGAGGGGAAAAAAGTAGTTCAATTATGACAGTGTATACAATGTCTTATGTCCAATAGTCCTCCACTTCTGCAATGGATTTGCACTATACTTTCTCATTTTTTCAAGGCCAAACTTGATCATTGATAGACAGTGTTTAGTTTCATTTTTTTCTTCTTTCCATGTATATTGGTCTAGTAAATGTATATTTTGTTTTTCTGGTTCTGTTTACTTCACCCTGGATCAGTTTATACAAGTCTTCCTATATTTTTTATATTCTGATCATATTCATAATTTCTTACAGCACACTACTATTCCATTACTATTTGCTTCAAATCTCTTTTGGAAGTAAGCCATTTGTAAGCATTTATTATATACTTACTATATGTCAGGCACTGTGCTAAGCACTGATTTTAAAAAATCCCAGTAAAAAGAAAACAGTCCCTGCCCTCAAGGGGTTGGGGGAGAAGATACCTGGAGTTGTGGAATGATGGGGAAATCCAAGAGTGTAACCTGTGGGAAATGAGGAGATGGCTGGCCTGAACGATCTCCTTAAATGGAGGTTCTGGGACGGGGTTCTGGAGTAGACAAAGTGTGAATTTCGGGGCCGAAGTGATAATCATGTGTTTGTGGAGCTGTGATGCTGACCCTGATTTCCTCAATATCCCACATTAGTGGCCTTCTAACAGACATGATTTGACTAATGGGTCAAGAGAATTCCCATTTTTGACAGTTGTAAATAGATTGTTTTCCTTGCCATTGCCCTCCCCCCCACTCCAGAAAACCCCCCAAACTAAAACTAAAACACAGTTCATATGACAAGAAGAGGCTTTTTATGTTCTTTAAGATACTTTAGTGATGCTCTTTTTTAAAAAGACTGTCACTTTTTAGAAAAAACTGTGACTTCTCTGCAGCTCCCCAAAGCTATATCTAGTATCTGTACCAGGAGGGGGCGCTTGATAAGCTACTTGTTTTATGTATGACGATCCCTTGAACTTTCTACTCAATTACCATCAGAACTAATCATTCTCAACCTCGGCCAGTGGGAATATCCTTGCTCAGACTGGTCCCCTACCTTGCCTCACCCTTTTTTCCTCCTCATCTAGACCTCAAAATAATTCTAAGTTGGTTTCTTTGCATGTGAAATGGGGAGATTCCTGAGGGGGTGACTTTAGCTTAAGGAAGTATTGAGTTCAGGGGTCAAGTTGTTACACCAGAGCCTTCCAGAGTGGGGCTCTTTTCCCTCAAGCTAGGGATTATGGGGGATACCCATAAAGTTGGGAGTACAACACTGTCAGTCATATTACATGCAACAGGGAAGAAAAAACATTTTTCTTCTATCGAAGGAACAGAGCATTTTCCATTCTCTCACATGTCTATATAGCCCCAGGCCTGGACTTTGTTTTCATTTTACTGATGGAGAAAGGGAAATGATTCGGGACAAACCAGCCCAGATGGGCAAGAGCTCAGGCTTCCTTTGTCGTTGACTCATGCCCAGATCAACAAGATCATTTCTTTATGCTCCAAAAAGGGCAAGGGAACTCATCTTTGAGGAATATTTTTCCTGTCCTGGTATATCTTCTTTGGAGGCCCTTTAAAGAAGATCCCTTAGGATTTTGGGAGCTGATCAAACCTACTGATTGCCTATGCCTTTTACTCTGCCATATCTTTCAAAGGGGACCTTAGAGCCAAAGCAGGTGTTTGGTTATAGTTGGTAATGAGGTAGTTGCTCCATTAGGAGAGGAACCAAGATAGTTTCAAGTTGATCTGGTTCATCTAAAGTGGCTCTGATGTCACTGAACCTGCTCTGTAACTATGATAGCATATATTGAGGCAACTGGGTGGCTGAGTGGATAGTGGACCCAGAGTCAGGAAAACGTGAGTTCACATTTGACCTCAGACACTTAATAGCTGTGTGACCCTGGGCAAGTCACAGAGGTTTGCCTTAATCCTCTGGAGAAAGAAATGACAAATCACTCTAGTATGTCTGCCAAGAAAACCCCATGCACAATATTTGTCTGCTCTTTCCCATGACAAGTGAACAAAACACAGTGTTGCCACACCAATGGAAATTTATGGGAGTTAGAGTTTAAAAGGAACACAGAGATTATCTGGTCAGGACCACTTCCTTTTACAGATGAGGAAACTGATAACATAAAGTGCTTTGCAAAGCTTTTAAAGTGATATCATTGTTATTGTTTTTATTGTTGTTATCAATATTATGCCCAAGGTCACACAGTTAGTAAGTAGCAATGAATCCAGGTTGTCTGACTCCAAAAGCCAGAAGTACACCTCCTTTTGGAGAGTCAGGTGTCCAATTCAAGAGTACATTTTGGGATTAAGAAAGATTGAAGGTGTCCTGACCTGCTTATATTAGGGTACCTGCCTGCCAGCAAGCACTTTATACTTTCTTCAGAGGCACTGGGGAGCCATGGAAGGTGGAGTGATGAGAGGGAAGCAAAGTCTTAGGAAGATTATCCTATGCATAGAACAAATTACCTCCACTTGCAAGGCACAGTGTTAGCACTAGCCAGGCCTAGTGAAAGCAAGATAAAATAATGAAATAGTTCCTGACCTCAAGGAAATTAAGGTCATTGGGGTGATGGGGTGGCAAAGTTGGACCTGCGACATGCATGTATAGTCTGGTAGGGGAGAAGCTAGAGTCTGGGGGTCCAGAACAGGTTTTTATAATAATTTAGGATTGAGGGGATGAGGGTCTGAACTCTGTGGCTTTGAAAGTAGAGTTAAAGGTGAGACCTGAGAGACACTGCTTGGTAACTAAGAAGGGATGATTGTCTCTGAGCCCCGTTACAGTTCAAAAGCCAAAGTATCCAGGGAAAGCAGGGGTGGGGACAGAGAGAGGAAGAAGAAATGAGAGGAGAGGGATAGAGAAGGAGAAGAGGGAAGAAGAGGATGAAGGGGAGAGAGACAGATACCTTGTTTTAATAGGGAAAGTTCTTAATCATTCCTCATAAGAGAAAAATGGATATCTTAAGAGGAGCAGAACATTTCAAACTCCTAGAGACAGCCAGCAGCAAGAAAAAGAGGATTAGGGTGGGGGAAAGAGAAGGCTGAAATGTTTACAGGGAAAAAAAAAGTTAATGGAAAATATGACATGAGAACAGCCAAATTGGACATTTTGCTGTAGCTTCCCGGTGGCCCTGAACCAGCCAGGGACAGAATCAGCTACAGTACAGAGAGGGGAGAAAAGGGAGCTAGAAGTGACAATAGACTGTCTCTATGCCAATCTGGTGCATGGCCACAGAAGTGACTTTATGGCCTCACGAAATATCCTCTTACTATTCTCCATATCACCCCTGATGCTTTAGTAGGAGCCAGGGCAGTCTAACCCGTACTCCCTTTTCTACCTCCCCTTCCCCTCCCAAGTTTTGTTTTTTTTTATCTCAAAAGAGGCAGCATTACCAGACCTTAGAGGTATCTCTTCCCGAAGCCCTTGTCGGCCAGAGAGGAGAGAGTCTGACTGCAGGGGGTGGGGGACAGAAAGGTGAGGGGTTCCTCTAGCTTCCTTTGTCTAACAGCTTGACAAAAGGGGACTGGCTTTCCAAACAGACACAGGTGTGAAGAACCTGTTTCTGTAGTGTTTGCTTAGCTCTGTTAGGGGTCTTACAAGCACTGTTGACAGAAGGTTACTTTGTGTTCAGCCTTGCCTTAAAGTTTCCTAAGCGCTCAATAAACACAGACTACTGATTTCTTGGGCACTTATCTTGAATCTAAAGCCAGTCCTTGGCTATAAGGGAAACCCCAACTTCCTTGACTGATGCTTTTGATTTAGTGAAAGCCTTTTCAAAAAGAGAAGTTTTACGTTTTTCTTCCACTTTGATCCATGTGTTGGGCATTTTATTTCAGATCAGCTCTCCTATCAAAGATAAATAAAGATCCAGAAAAATTTGTACTTTTTATTTCATTTCACTTTTAGGCCTTTTTATTTTTATTGGAGGTTGCTATGGAGATGATCAAAAGGAAAACACAAGGAGTTAAAAATAGTCCAGTTTTACCCCCTATAAGCATCAGCTTGCCTGCTGATACTTTAAATTAGAGATATTTGTTGAATTAAAAATAAGTTGGTATACTGTTGGAAGAAGTGAATCACATCAATTTTGCCATTCAATTCAAGTCAATTGAACAAGCACTTTTGTAGCTCCAACTGTGTGTGTGCTAGGCTAGGCAGGCACTTGGGATACAAAGAAAAAATATTCTACCTTAAAGCTTACATTCTACTGGATAAAGCATTTACCTTGATAAGTAAATACAGTATAATTGGGAGGAGGGAAGTTGTAAGAGGGACTAACAATGAAGGAAATCAGGAAAAAGAAGTTAAGATTGGAAAGAAGTGGATTCTAGAAGAAAAAGGTGAACAGGCCAGTATATATATCAGCCTTAGAGGACAGCCCAGAAAAAGACAATGAGGGAGGAGATGGAGAGCTGAGTTTGGGAAACAGCTTATTAGAACCTAGAGACGCAAGAGCAAATAACGTAACAGCTTCAATTTTTTGAGCAAAATAAGAGGCAAGGTACTGTACTAAGAGGGATGGGAGAGAAATAGTTAACATTGGTTAACTAGATGAGAGAAAAGGTTGGTTCAAACATCTTTCACATTCATTTCTTTCTTCCCAACACATTTTGATGGCAAGGTAGGCTGGGCCAGAGTTGACTTTAAATGCCAAGCCAAGGTGTTTGTATTTTACCGTGGAGCCAATAAAGAACTACTAAAGATTGTGGACATGGTCTGACCTGTACTTTCAGAACATTCTTTTGGCAGATGTATGGAGATACTTAGGAAAGGAGAGACTGGAATCTGGGAAACCAATTAGGTCATTTTAAGAGGTAATAAGGACCTTAAACTAAGATGGTGGCAATGTAAGAGAAAAGAAATTTCTGTGCCAAGCCTTCTTCTCTCCTCTTCTGCCTCCCTTTTCTCTCAGCAGAGTCCCTCATCTCTTACTTTTCTCCCAAATTGAGGCTGTCATGAACTCTTTTTCCTTCCAAATTCCATAGTTTGAGTAACATCTTGCCCTTCCTCATGTCCTTTTCTTTTTTTTTTGCTTTTTTTTTTTTGGAGGGCAATTGGGGTTAAGTAACTTGCCCAAGGTCACATGGCTTCTCATCTCCCTTCCTTGATGTCAGAGGATGAAATTGCCCCGCTCCTTGCTAACACCATGACTCCATCCCTTCCCAACTCATGACGAATTAGTTCCTTCTGTCTTCCCCTTCTCTCTTCCCAATTTTCAACCCTTCCTTATCCATTGGCTCTTTTCCTGCTGCCAGTATTCTATCTCCATAGCTGTAAAAGATGTCTCCTTCCATTCCCCTTTAAATTTGTTATGTGGTATGACCTTTTATATCTGGGTCACATCCATTTGGATCTTTGGTATATGGTATAGGATGGTGGTCTAACCCTACTTTCTCCCAACCTGCTTTCCAGATTTCCCCAGAAAATTTTGATGATTAGTACATCATTACCGCACTAGTTGGTGCCCCTGGCATTAGGTCACTGTATTCAATTGCTCATAGATTTTGTGCACCTAACCTGATCCAGTGATCAACTTTTGTATTTTTTAGTTAGCGTTAAATTGTTTAAGTGATTCCTTCTTTGCAGCATAGTTTAATATATGGTACTGCTTTTTCTTTCCCCTCTTTTTTTCATTATTTCCTGTGAAATTCTTGACTTTTTGTTCTGCCAGATGAATTGTTATAATTTGGCTTAGTTTTATAAAGCAAGGCCTTTCGTCCCCTGGAGACAGGGGATCATAATAAATGCGTACCTCACAGAGTTGTTGGGTTTGGTAGTTTGATTGGTATGACACTGAACCTATAAAGTAATGTAGGTAGAAAATTATTTTTATTATATTAGCATATGCTAATGATCAGTTAATTCCTACCAAGTTGTTTAAGTTCACTTTGTAAAAGTGTTTTGTAGTTATAATCACATAATTTTTACGTCTGCCTTGATAAGCAGATTTCAAGTTACATTTTTTAGTTATAATTTCTCTATCTTTTACTGCTGAGTTTTGTTGGAAATATATAGAAAGATTAATTTTGTTGGTGTTTATTTCATATCCTGCTTCTCTCATTAAGTTAGTTGACATTACTATTCCTAATCTTTAGGATTCTCTAAATAAGCTGTGTCATCTACAAAAAGTGATGTTTGTATTTTGACTGTTACCTGTTTTTATTTCCTAAATTTCTTTTTCTCATCTTATTGCTATGGCTAGCATTTCCAGAACCATATTAATAATAGTGATGACAATTGATATAGTGAATTGATTGCAGAACTTGAAGCAGGAATACTTGAATTCAATAGCTTTTTTGATTTGTCAGAGATGGAACCAAGCCCTCTCTTATGTGACATTTCCGGATGGTTTTATTTCTTCTGATATGGTGGGCTAAGGCAGTGATTTCTTTTCAAATGCCAGATTTCTGGAGCTGGCGTTGGCTTTCAACTAGTTGACTGATTGAATGATTTTAAGGTAGACTTGACAAGATGTGGAACCTAATTGCATAAGAAAAGTGAGGGAAAGTACATAAACCTTGAATTTGTTTAATTTGGGGAATTGACAAAATGTTCTTAAGAGAAACAGAGAAATTAGGAAGAGTGGTGGGTTTTAGGGAAGATAATATTTCTGATTTTGACATGCTGATTCAATATATCCAGTTGGGAGTTGATGAGGTGGAAGTGGAGTTCTGGATAGAGGGAATGGTCTGGATTTATTAAAATGGGAATCATCCTCAGAGAGATGATAATGAGAGCTCATGAGATCACCAAAAGAGATAGTGTAAAGAGAGAAGAAAAGAATGTCCAAGGACACAGAGCTTGGAGGAAATCCATAATTGGGAGATACTTCTCTAGCAAAGGAGACTGAGATGTCCTCAGACAAGTAGGAGAATCAGGATGGAGAAGTGTTACAAAAACTGAGGGAAGAGAGACCATCCAAGTGGTCATTAGTTTTCAAAGTTGAAAAGAGATCAAAAGGAGATGCCCTCTTCTATAGTAATTAAGAAATTATTAACCGGGGTGGTGGGGCAGGGGTGGGGGTGAGGAAGGAGTGAGGAGGGAAGAAGGGAGAGAATCTGGAACTCAAAGTTTTAAAAACAAATGTTAAAAAATTGTTTTTACATGCAACTGAGAAATAAGATGTATAGGCAGTGGGGTATAGAAATCCATCTTGCCCTACAAGAAAGTAAGGGTGAAGGGGTGAGAAAGGCAGGAATAGAAGAGAGAGCAGACTGGGGGAAGGGGTAATCAGTATGCTTGCCATGTTGGGGTGGGGGGCAGGGGAGATATGAGGAGAAAATTTGGAACTCAAAATCTTGTGGAAATGAATGTTGAAAACTAAAAATAAATAAAATCTGGGGAAAAAAGAGAAATTATTAACCTTGAAACAAACACTTTAAAAGTCAAATGCTAGAAGACTTGGGAAGTGAGGAAGTGGAGGCAAAGAATATGGGCATAGAATTTTTTCTTAGGATGCTAGTAGATGATATTTATAGAGATTTTAAGGTTAACAAAATGCTTAAATTTATTATCTCATTTTATTTTCATAATAACTTGTAAAGTAGGCACCATAACTATATCATCATCTTCATCTTACAGAAGAGGAAACTGAGCATCAGAGAGGTTGAGTGACTTGCCCATCATCTCACAGCAAAGTATTGAAAGAGTGAATGACCATGCCTTTTATGATTCCAAGTCCCACTCTTTCTATTATTACTCCTTCCCTGGGTCTCTTGTTTCATAAATGAAACCAAAAGATATGAAGAAGTTGTAGCTAAATGGAGGGATAAGTCAGTCATAAGACCATAGAGCTCAAGTTGGAAGGAACCTCAGAAATCATGTGACCCAACTCTCTTAATTTTAGAGATGAGGAAAAGAGCATTATCACCTTATATATACAGTCACACAGATACAGTAGCAGAGCCAGAATTTGGACTCACATTCTGTGACTCCAGATGTAGCACTCTTTCTCCACTTCCACTGTAGACTCTACCTGCCCAGTATCTGTAGCATCCTTCACCTTCCTCCATTGACATGGCCACTACTCTAGTTTTAGGCCACCATTACCTCTCATGTTGACTACTGTAATAACATCTCAGTGGGTTTCCCTCTTTTTCTCTCCAATTATCCCCCATACGGCTGTGAAAGTTATAGTTAAAGCAGAATTTTGAACATTTCACTACTTTGTTCAAGATGCTTCAAGAGTTCCCTGTTTCCTCTAGGTTAAAATATAAATCCCTCTGTTGGGCATTTGAAACCCTTTTCAATTTTACTTCTGTCTATCTTTCTAGACTGACTTGAGATTCCATCCCTATTATACCGTCTGTGTTCCAGCCAAATTGATCTTTCTGTTTCTTGTAGACCATTATTCTTCATGCCTAGCAACTGTCCTTTTCTCAGCCTCTCAGAGTGCTGAGCTCCCTCAAGAAACCAAGTGTCAACAGGAAACCTTTCCTGAATCCCCTGAATTGTTGGTATTCTTCCTCCTCTCCTAAGTTATTTGTATATACAGTTATGCCTTGCACATTGTGAGGTTAGGGGCATGAGACTCTGTGATCGGGAAAATCTGTGCACAATTTTTTGGCCCTCCTTTTGTACTAGAGAAGAAGTCTGAATTTGTTCTTTTTCTTTTATGGGGTGTTTACAGTACCTTATTGTAAAATCTGGGTTAAGTTTTGGTCATAGGCTCTGTGTTATCTGCTGGCCTGCGTGGCTTATGCAAAACTCCAAAAAGTTCCCATTTAATTTCTTATGCTGACCTATAATATATTGAAACTAAAGCCATGATGGGGAAAGTCAGATGTGGAAAGGATAACTGTAGTTTGTATTTACTTAACTATTTGGATCTTCTTGTTCCCTCTATCCCAATAAAAACATTTGGGGACAGGGGCTCCCTCACTTTATCTTTGTATTCCCCATGATTCCTAGCACTCAATAGGTAAGCGTAATCTAGCTGAAGCAGCCAGATGTCCTGAGAGAGGTCTAGAACAAAAGCACCATCACTACCACCACTTGAACCACTGCCTTCTTAGAGTAGTTTCTCTCAGACTCTGATGGAATCGGTCCGGGATCCAGACGTCATAAGTTCTAGGAATTGCAGTGCCCCCATCCTATCAATTCTGTTATTAACTGGTGCTGCATCCATTTTCAGGGGAGCTAACCTTGTGGAGGTGTGAGCACAGGTGCTAGCTGCTGCCTTCTCAGCAACCAATAACTTCTGAAAGCCTCCTGGTGTGATTCTGGCCAGGACATGACATGAAGGTGTGCTTCTAGGCAAGATGAGGCAAAATCTTAACTTTCAGGGCTCTGAGATCCCGAGATTAAGTCCAAGGTTCTGATGGGAAGGAGATAAGGATAATATCTAGCATACAGGTAAGGGCAGTGTGAAGATGGCTGGGGCATCACAAATAGGCATGGTTTTTACCAGTGGAAATGTTAAGGAAGATACTCTACCTTCTGTTTTGCTGTTGTATCCTAGGGACCACCAGGCCTTTCCATCTAACTTGCAGCTAAAACCTCTTAAAAATGCTGTTCCCATACTGAGAGCCGGTACTGTCTTGTTTTTAGTGCTTAGCACAGGGCTTGACACCCAATAGCCACTTAGTGCTTTTTTGTTCATTTTCATCCATTCATTAATGAATACTTTTTGTATTTCATTGTAATAAAGCTAAATAGAGGGATAATAAGCAAGCATCTCCATATTCTTAATGAGTTTAAGTCACCAGATCCAAATGCTACATCCCAGGATACAGAAAAGAACTGGCAGATAGCATTACTAACTCACAGATTTTTGGAAGTTCATCATAAACAGGAGAGATACTTGAAGACGAATGGAATCTTCACATTTGAGGACATTTAGCTTCATAGTATCAACATTTTCTACTCAGTTCAGATCACAGTGGCTGTTTACTTAGCAGCCTCCAGGTCATTCTTCCTTCCTCAAGGAATTTAACACCTAGATTACAATTTTATTCTCCTCCAGCTCTTGTCTTCATACTAGGGCACTTCAGTATTGGTGTTGATGCCCCCTTAAGCCCCCTCACCTCCCAGTTCTTGTCTCCTAAAATCTCCTTCATTCTCCTTTACTCCTTCATTCCATCTCAGCAATACCTCAGGATGGTCACACATTGAATCTTACTATTACCCATAAATATTATTTATAGTATAGTATAAGTACCATACTAAATAAATACTATTGCCCATAAATTCCATTTCCTTAGTCACAACTCTGACCCTTTTCTGACGGTAACATTTTATCATCCCACCTTTCTCTGTGCCTTAGCCTTTCTAAACCCACTCTTCATCCTCCTACCCCCCAAGCCCCCAATGCCCCTCCTCAGATTTCAGTCTCTTCCCTCTCCAGTCTTGGTACAATCACCACCTAGTTCAGCTGTACAGTCCTCTGCACATGATTCCCTGCCTCCTTGGTCAGTCATTCCTTGTCTCTTGCCAAACCTCAGCCCTACATCACTCCCAATATTTGCCTTCTCTACTCCTACTCACATGTTTTGCTGAATGGAGCTGGAGGAAGAACATAATTGGGCTGATGGGATACATTACAGATTCATGTTTTCCAAATTCAGCTGAGCCCTCAGTGCAGTGAGGCAATCTTTTATTCCTACTAATTGATTCCCTGCCTCCCACCCCACAAACACTTTCCCCAAACCCCCTCTTTTTCCTCGTCTCCCACATTTCCCCTTTCTCTCTTTCTTAGAGACCGTTCCTCTTACTTTACTGAGGAAATTGAGACTATCTAACATGACTTCCTTCTTTTCTCATCTTTATCTCAGAATCCTTGGATATTGTGTTCCACCCTCTCAGCCTGACAATGAGGTGGCCCTTTTTTGTCACATGTACTTTTGATCTTCTTTCTTCCTACTTTTCAATTCTAATCTTCCTTCTTATCAATTGGTTCCTTCCCTACTGCCTTCAAACATGACCAAGTCTTCACCAATCAAAAATAAAACCTTTTTATTAAACCCTATTATGATCTCAGGTTATCTATATCTATCTATATTTACACACGTGTGTGTGTATGTGTATCTCCCCTCCCTTTCTCAACCAAACTCCTAGAAAGGGCTGTCTATACTGTACTTCCACTTCCTCTTTTCATTCATTCTTCAACTTTCTGTAATCTGCCTTTTGACCTCATCACCCAACTGAAATTGCTTTCTCCAAAGTGACCAATTGCCTCTTCATCGCCAGATCTGATGTTTTCTTTTAGTCCTCATCCTTTTTCACCTTATCTGCCTTTTTTGATACTACTGATCGCCCTTTCCTCCCACATTACTTTTGTGATATTACTGCTTGCTATTTTCCCTGCCCTCTGTAGAGCCAGCCTTTCTTAGCCTCCTTTGCTGGTTCACCATCCATATGCTCCATAACTGTCAGTGTGTCCCCAGGCTCTGTTCAGGGCCCCTGCTCTGTTTTTCTCTAAACTCTCTTTTTGTGACCTTGTCAGCTCCCCTGGGTTTAATGATCATTTCTGTTCTGTGCCTATTTCTCCAGTGTCTCTTCCTGCTTCTACTCTATACCACCAGCTAGTTGTCTATGAGATATTTCAAACGGAATGTTTTGGAGATATCTGAAAACTTAACATATCCAAAATAAAACACAAAAAAGCAGAACCCAGCACTTTTCTTCCAAACTTCTCTTTTCCATTGGGAGCACCACCCTTCTCCCAGACCCTTAACCTAGTCATTATCCTAAACTTCTCACTCTCCTTTGACCTACCTGTTATCTTCACATAGCCAATCAAGTGCAGAATCTTGTCATTTATATTTCCACAGCATCTCTCACATCTGACCCCTTCTCTCTACTTAAACAATGGCCACTTTAATTGATTCTCTTATCACCTCTTCTCTAGATTGTTGCCATGGCCTCCTAATTGATCTCTATCTCTGGTCTCTCCCTCCAATCCGGCTCTTCCATACAGCTGCTAAAGTGATTTTCCTTCAAGGCAGATCTGATCATTTCCCTTCCCTCCTTAGTCAGTTTATTGCTTCTAGAAAAATATAAATTCTCCTCTTTAGCTTTCAGAACCTTTTGTAATCCTCCCTGTCTTCTCTTTTCTCTGTCATTGCACATTACTCTCCCTCCTATTTTCTGCATTCTAGACAAACTGGTCTTTCTGTTCTTCACATAGCATTCTATCCCCCATCTCTATACCTTTAGGCTTGATTTTTCTCCATGCCTGGAATGTATTCCCACCTTACCTTCTGCTCACAGAATACTTCCATTCCTTCAAGCTACAACACAGGCGCCACATGCCTTCCCTCTCAAACTACCTTGTATGTAGCTATTTTGTATGCATGTGTATGTTCCCTTGGATGACTTACCTCTCACTTTGGCCGCATGACTGGCCCACGTTTCTGTCTGCTTACACATCTCTCACATCTCTTTCAGCATTTCCAGAACGCATCTCTCTTTATTGTATATGTTACAGAATGTTCACATACTATCTATTGCCTTTATTACCATTTCCTTTATGTGACCTACAACCTTAATTTTTCAGAGACTGGGTATTCCATGACTGATAGACATGCAATGTCATTGGGAGGTTATTAATGGGATTTTTTTAAGATGAGCCCCCCCCCTTTTTTTTCTTCAGGGAGAAGCTTAGAATCATTAAAAACATGGCACTATTTTCTAAGTGCCATTCAGAGTGCCTTCTCCTCCTTCTCAGTGGTAGAACCAGCTTTCTATCCAGGTGCAGGTCTTGACCAATCTCTCTCTCTCTCTAGATCCCTTCCACAGAACAGTTTCCACGTTTGCAAAATGAGGGAGAATCACACTAGATGATTTCTCTGGCCCTTAAATCTCGAAGAGAGCTATGGTGCATCAGACCCCTGCTCTGATAACTAGGTAGACACATGACTTTGCTCAGTTTTCTCATCTGTAAAATGAGATGGTTAGGCTTGCTGACCTTTAAGTCCCCTTCCAGCTATAACATGCTGTGATTCTGATTCCTTGGTTCTCTTCCAGTTATCTTTAGCTGTTTGGTTTGGCCTTGCCCAGGGTGTTAGGCTGTTGGCAAGATTAGAGCCCTGACCTCCTGGCCATAATAAAGCTGCCTTTTCCGCTCAGTTTGAAATTTGATAATGAAACAAATACCAAATATTTTTCTCTCCAAGTGAAATAGGAGATAAACAGGAAGGAATCAGGGATTAAGGTGTCTCTCTAGAGGAGGAGGCTGGTGACAGGCAGGGAGTTGAGTGTCACCTCCATGTGGAGCAGAAAGGTCCAGATGTGGCTCGCCTTACCCAGGGCATTTTTCCATTTGTGTAGAGAAAATAAAATAAAGAGCAAAGAAAACAAGCATGAAATACTTTACCATGTACCAGGTTCTTGCAATTGCCACTTGAGGTGTCCTTGATAGCTCTGGAGAGACAGGAGAGGGGAGGAGGAGGGGGAGCAGGAGGGGGAGAGAAGGAACTGACCTTTTGATGTTCTGTTCCTTAGCTGTCTTTTGTGTGACCAGCTGTTTTAAAAGACCTTTTTGTTGATCTGAGGTGCATATGGCAAAGAAATACCAGCCTCTTCTATCTTTGGGGCTGGGGAAGTATGAGGTTGGGTTCCCAGGAAAGGGGGCAGGGGCCAGGGGACTTGCTTCCTTTGCAGAATCTCAGAGTTGAATGGGACCTCAGAGGCCATTTAGCCCAGCCCTTCTACTTCACACCCAGTAGACTTTACATGAAAACCTCTACTAAGTGGAAAACCCTTGCTTCTAAGTGGTACTTAAAAGCGACCACCCATAAAATATTCATCACATTTCTTTGTATCATATACTTAGTTGTGTATATATCTCATATTTCATATTAAAACTTCTCCAAGAAAGGGATAGGGTCTTATGTATCAAATCAGATAATATTTGTTGAAGCTCTTGTTTACAATATCTGACAAATAGTAAGTACTTAATAAATGCTTGTTCCCTCCCCCTTCCTCTTATGTATCTGGTTCAGGCAGTGTGGCATAGTGGAAGGAGAACCCCTGGTCACACAGTTACTAGTTTTGTAACCATGAGCAAGTCACTTAAATTCTTAGAGCCTCAGTTTCCCCATGTATAAAATGGGAATAATAATACACTGAGAGGTTATGTTGAGAGTTTGGTTCTGAGTCAAGAGGATCTGAATTCAAATGCCACTTCTGACATGTACTGGCTGTGTGCTTTTGGACAAATCAGTTAACCTCTCTGTGCTTCTAGGCAACTGACTAAAGCCAAAAGCTGAAGAGAAGGTATCTATTGGTATTGATAGAGGAGGTTTCCTCATCAGGGACCTCCCAATACCAATGAACTCACAGGCCCGACACATATATGATATGTGTGTGTGTGTGTGTGTGCGCGCACATATCCAAGTATACACATGCATACATATGGATATGTGCATGTATATAGACATATAGAATTCTGTACTATATATGTGTCAGTGTCATTGTAGAAAAGTATTTTGTGAAGTTTAAAGTGCTGTATAAATGTGAGCTGCTATCGTTACCATCACTTTGGTGGATTTTTTATATCATCATTCTAGATTTAGATCATAAACAATCTTACACTATGTGATTCTTGTCCATGTGGCTCCATAAAACTCTCTGTACAGAAAATTTATCAGATGTGATAGAGGCCTTCCTTTGGTTATTTTTGCCTTTTGTGGGTACTAGTATCAATGCAATGTTCAGATGTGCCAGCAATAATATATTAATATCTTTGTTACTCTTCTCTATTCATAGATATGCAGTAAAATTGGCTGGGAGTGGGGAGGTGTTTCTGCTGTCTAGTCTTGTGTCCAGTTCATACAAGGAAGCCCAGAGCAGTTCCAGTTCAATGGCACACAAACCATAAGCTTCTCTAGGGAATTTGACTGTCATTTTTTTATCTCTAACATCTGGCCAAGGGCCCCTGCATACAGTAGAGGCTCAATTAATATATACTGATGTGGCCTATGTAAGAATGAGTATTTTCTCACAGTAGAAGGTCTGATCAGCAGCTAAGGGAAGAAAAGAAATGGAAGGGGTCCATTCCAGCCCCCACGTTTCCCTACTGCCTTCCAAACTGACACTTTCTCCCTCTGCTTCTCCCGAAGCCTGTAATTGCAACCTGCATGCCCGCCGCTGCCGTTTCAACATGGAACTCTATAAGCTGTCCGGGCGAAAGAGCGGGGGTGTCTGCCTCAACTGTCGGCACAACACTGCTGGTCGCCACTGCCACTACTGCAAGGAAGGTTATTACCGAGATATGAACAAACCGATCACTCATAGAAAGGCCTGCAAGGGTAAGTGGGCTAGAGGGGGAAACTCTATACACTTTCAGTGACATCTTCTCCACTCCCCAATAGGACCACTAAAATCTGAGTAATTCTTGAGCTCTGTTCCTTCTTTCTGCAATCCTTTCCCTCCTCTGTTTCATCTCTCTCTTCCCTCCCATCCCCCTTCTTCTCCTCTTCCCTCCTCTGTTTTTCCCTCTTGACCTCTCCCTCATCCTCCCCCTCTTCCCTCCCTCCAGCTTTTTCTGCCTCCTTCCCATTCTGTTACTTGCATTTGGACTTAACAGTGGTTATTTTGGGCAGTGTGGCCAAGTAGAAACAAAGAAGGGGAGTGGGGAAGGTCTCAAAGGAGAAGAAAGAAAGGTTTAATACATTTTTGTAGGTGCATAGCTTTCAGATCCCAATCTAAAACCTCACTCTTCTTTCCTCTCCTTTGCACAGGTGTGCCACATACCAGGAGAAAGGGGTCATATTCATCAGGCTTAGTGTCAGGGACAAAGCCAAATACATGCAGACATACTTCAGAGGTCCCTGCATGTGAACGCTGTATAGAGATCCCCAGGTTTAGGGGGCAGGGTCATAGAAAGAACATGTAATCCATCTGCAAATATCCTTGCTTCTAGGGACAAAAAATTAAAAGGAGACGAGAGAATCTATTTTTGTTCAGTGAAGCAAGCACGAATGGATTAACTTTCTGATGTTTATTTTTTCTCCCTTCAATGAAAATGAAGCAAGAAGGAATGACTCAGAGGATTTGATGAAACTAGCACATGAGGTGGAGGGAGGGTTCCTTTTCTATTAACATTTGGAGAAATCCACAAACCAGATTCCCCTAGCTCTTAGTGAAGGAACTGAAGTGTCCCCAAGAAGGCTTATTTGTTTATTTATTCACTTATTTATTTAAAGAAGATCCATACAGAGAAACAGCAGGAATCAGAGTGAGGCTTCTGGCTCTCAGTTCAGTCATAGGAAGGACTTCATAAGAGGATGCCTCACTACTTGGGGAGGCAGGCTGTGGCCTGGAGAGAAAATAGCCACAGACTTTATGGAATCTCAAGGTGATATGTAATATCATCAATTTAGACTTGGAAGATACATCAGAAATCATCTGGTAAACTCTGTCATTTTACAGACAAGGAAACTGAGGCCCAGAGAGACTAAGCAATTCGTTCATGCTAGTAAATAGAACCAGAATTGGAATCCAGGTCCTGTGACTCCCAGCTCCAAGCCTAGCACATTTTCATGGTACCTCCTGCCTCTCATGGAATATAAGAGGTTAAATAGACCTTAGGAGAATATTTAGTCTAACCCCAGTAAGATAAAGTGACTTGCCCACGGTTATATAACAAGTGGCAGCCAGAACTAGAGCCTAGCTCTCCTGATTCCCAGTTCAGTACACTTTCTGCTGCACCATTTCATGTAGTCACATGGGGAACCCACATCCATGTTAGAACCATATCCATGTGCTTACTTCAATCATATCCATGGTTGGCATGGAGAAGTATCTGGGTTTTGGTCATTGGAGGAATTCCAATGCCTATAACTTTCCTATCAGTGCAGAATAATCCCCATTATTCCTGAGCCAAGGCTATTTCTAGACTTGACTCCCTTTTTGAGGGCCTGTAGATACCTAGAATCTTTCAGTTCTCTCAAGTGGAATTTCCAACCAGGAATTTCCTTGTGTGACCAAAATGGTGTTATGCATGTATAACAGATGGCTTCCTCTTGCCAAAGAAAACCTAGTCCAGACTAGCCAGGTAAGCCAGACCGAGGGCTTGCTCTTATGTGCGGCCTGCTCACACACAAACTCCTACCTGGAGTAGCCAGTCTCTACCCTGTCTCCCCCAGTTTCCCCACTCTTTATTGCACACAGAATAATGATGCTGAGGACAGCGTGTTCTTTGCTAGTTAAACCCTGGTTTTTCTTATTTCACTCTGGCAAAGCTGTTTCAATGAGAACTCTGTTTTTGGTGTCTCTTGTTTTTTCATACCAAGTCATGTCTGGGTACCCTACACGACCAGTTCTGCTTCCTCCCAATTCCCTGAACAACCTTCACTAACCATACCAGCTCATTTGGTTCTTGGTATGAGTACCCTAAATGTTGACTGCTTTCCTGAGGATCAGTTAGGGAGGGAGTGATCTAGAACAAGTTATTCTATACTGCAGGTAAATCAATCCCTTGGCTTTCTTCTTGTGTATGTGGCACTCCCCCAAATCAGCAAATCCTCAAAAGTCACTCCCCAAAATTTTTCTATCAGTCAGCAATGCAAGAACTTTTTAGTGATTTATAAAGTAACCTATTAGTATTAATGTGTGTCAAATGAAAAAGTTGTTGAAAAGCCCTTTTCTGAACTCAGCCAGCTGCCGGCAGCCTGCACCTTCACTCCCTTTTCTGGAGGGCTGTCAGGGAAGGGGAGTATCATACCCCTCAATGCTTTACCTAGATGAGGAAAATAGGGTGGGTTATAGCAATGGTAAGAATGGCCTCGAGACTGTAATTCATCTTTCTAATTTGTTGCTTTTTTGCAGGCAGAAATAAATTTCTTCCTGCCCTCTTTCTCACCCCATCTTCCTTCCCCTTCACACATTTGCACCAGAAATAGAAATTGAGGTCTCTTAAAATCCCTAAACTTCAGAAATTCAGAATGGACTGATGGGTGGGGGCAAGGTAGTACCTGTATCAGGAAAAGCAGATATATCTGTCCATGGCAGTTTTGGGGTCTAAACCCAAAAGTCAAGTAACATATACAGGCCATGAATTTTTATGAGAAGCAGTGTGACATAGTAGGGCATTGGACTTGGAGTCAGGAAGATCTGGGTTCAAATCCTGCCTTGAATATTTGCTACATGTGTGAGCCAGAGCAGGTCATTGGCTTCTCTGAGATTCATTTTCCTTTTTGTAAAATGAAGGGGTACCAGCTCTAAATCTATGATCCTATCATAAGAAATATACCAGAGAGGAGAATATATGGGGGTGGGGAGGGTAGAGTGGATGGGTTTCTGAGAAGGGCACCTTGTCATCTCAGATCACTGGTCTGAAGGTAGAGGGTATTTGCTTCTGAAAGCTTTGCTCAAGAGGGCTAAAGCATATCCCCAAATATGAGAATCATTCCCTGAGAGCCCAAAGACCTCTTCTAAATCCTTTTGAGGACTTCTGTTTTGTTTCAGAGGTATTAAAAGGGAGAAAACAAGGAAACCAGTACTAGTTATTTGATTGGAAAGTTGACCTGGGAATGCTTGGGAATGGCCATTGAGGCCTCTTGTTACCTCCTGAGTTCCCAAGGACAAGGAGGCCCCTGCAGGGGATGAGCCCACCCATAAATTGCTGGGGCCATGTGGCTACAGGCTAGTTGGGTCAAGACCCCAATCCCTTTAGAGAAGTGGTAAAAGTGGACCCAAAACATCTTGGACCGTTAACTGTGGATAAAGACCGCTAGATTGCAGTTCCCTATTTGAGAGTTTCATAGAAACACATTTGTTTTCTCCCCTCCCCTTCCCCTGTCCTCAGCACCTTAGTTTATAACCAAACAGGGGTTGGCAGGGCTAGTACATACAAAAGGGATATAACAAACTCAGCCAGTGAACAGGAGGCTGCACTCACCAGCTATTCAGGGCAATTTCACAGCATGGGGAAGGGTCCATTGTTGGCATAGGCTGTTGTCCCATACAAAGTCAGATGAGATGAATTTCCCCTATTTTTCTGCGGAATGGTTTGTGAATGATACTCGTCTTGGAATCTGTCAAAAGATAGAAGGTTTTGTTTTCCATTCATCTTCTTTATGGACTTTGGGGGACTAGGGGCTGTTCTTTTTTTTTTTTTTTTTAGAGTGAGCATTGAAGGAGTTGCCATTTAACCGTTTAAGCCATGTCCCCATTGATAACAATATTAATTTATCATCTTACCAAACCATCTGTGATGGGTAGAGGCATTCTCTGAGTCGAATGTGATCACCTTACAAAAGGCTCATGTTCCATCTCATTGAGCAGAACATTTTTGTAAGGGCAATTCTTTCAGTCACTCCCATGCTCCCTTCGTGTCTGTGGTTTAACACAGCTGAGTAAATGCATCTAATCAGGAGCCAGTGTCTTGTGAAAGTAAAATCAATATTCTCCAGGAAACCTGTTGTGGCAGTTGTCATGCCCACTGCAAGTGTGTGTTGGCAGATCTTCCCCTACATCTCGGGTTCTCTTTGAGAGAGCATGTGCTGATTCACTGTACTAATCAACCACCACAGCCAGTTCCTGATTTGACCTCACTTCTTCACTTTCATCCTTCACTATGGTATGCTAATTATTATCTGTGTATCTGCCTCTAATGTAAAGAAGAAAAACTCAAGTTGAGCAGGGAACTGTCAAGCAGCCTAGGCCCCAGTAATTCTCTTGAGGGAAGAAATTTATAGCCTATGAATATAAACGGTTTTATGACTCTCTTGGTTAAACTGTGGGTGTTTTGACTTAGCTTTTGCCACCCAGGGCTAGGCTTTTAAATCCTCTAGCCTGCTGCTATTGCTCTCCAATGAGGGAAAGGAACTAGTTAGAGGACACAGACTGGGCTTATCTAACCTGATAGAGTTCTAATTGTTTGTGGTTTTTGACTTCTGATGATTTGAAGAGTAATTCCTTGAATGGGCAAGCACCACTTCTCATTTAGCCAATATACATTCATTAAATGCCTATTGCATGTGAAGACCATACTAGCTGGAGGAGATAAGGGTTCAGATAAAATATGGTTCTTGCCTTCATAGAGCTTCTATTCCAGTTAAGGGGATAAGACAAACATAGATGACTGTGACGCTCACTATTACATATTATGGCAGAGTATTACAAAGTACTTTGTGACACCTATAACTGACGCAATGTCCTCTGAGGTAGAAGAATTCATCTATAGGTAGAGTTTACCCAGATGTTAGCTAAGCATTTATCAAAATCTCTCTTGCTGGTGGCAAGTGGCACAGTGAATAAAGCACTGGCCCTGGAGTTCAAATCCGACCTCTGACACTTAACACTTAATAGTCGTGTGACCTTGGGCAAGTCACTTAACCCCAATTGCCCTGTCCTCTCCCCTCCAAAAAAAAGCAAAAAAACCCAAACCCCTCTTGCTGTTCTTGTGGAAAAGACAGAATGATGTCGGCTACATCATAGAACAGTTAGATAAATGTGAAACTTGTTGAATGGTCATACCCAAAGAATGTCATTAATGGCTCGAGTCATTAATGCCTGGAGTGCCAGAGGAATCTGGTCCTGTATAGTTTATTTTTGTTGTTATTTTATTAGTGAATTATTTTATTAGTTATTATTGTTAGATAAAAGTACATGTCAGGCTTGACCAAATTTTCAAATGACACAGATTTGGGAAGGATAACTAACACACGGGATTGGGAGAGTCAGGATTCAAAAAGATCTTGACAGGCTAGAATATTGAGCTAAATCTAAGATAATGAAGTTCAGTAAAGATAAATACAAAACTTTAAACTTGGATTAAACATTATCTCATATATGTCCCTCACAAATACACAATGAGGGATGTATAGCTATACAACCATTCATTTGAAAAAGATGGAATATTTTAGTGGGCCTCAAGCTCCACATGAGCCAAGAGTGTGATATGGAAGCCATAAAAAGTGAATGCAAATTTAGGTCGCATTAAGAGAGGCATATTATGTTATCCCATAATATTATGTTCTGATCAAACTACACCTGGAGTATTGTGTTCAATTCAGGGCACCAAATGTTAGGAAGAACATTGATAAACTTGAGAGCAAGTTCATTGCAATGGTGTTGAAAATATAAACTAGTTTGGGTAAAATTATCATTTTTTTATTATATTGGCCCTGCCTTCCCATGTAAAATTAATATTTCTAAAAATTTTCTATATCTGATTTTCTTTGTATATAAAGGGTTTTTGTTTTTTTTTGTAATTTTGTTTATATATTTCCTGGGTTGGTTTTAGCAGGTGTGCTCTCAGGTGTTTTATACTGACTAGAGTCATTTTAAATGGGGTATCTTTTACTATCTCTTCTTGCAGAGTTTTGTTTGTGATATATAGGAATGCTTCTTTGCTAAAATCAGTAATTATTACAACTTTTTAGTTGTATTTTTGGGATTTTCCAAGTGTATCATTATATTGTCTGCAAAAAGAGATAGTTTTATTACCCCATTTCCTATTCTGATTCTTTGAAAGTAGCCAAGATGGTAACAGATCTTGAGTTCATGCTATATGAGCATTGGTTAAAGAGTTGGGAGTATTTAGCCTAAAGAAGAAAAAATTTAGGGGGATGTGATGGCTGTTTTCAAATTTTTTGAAGGAATATCACATGGATGAGGAAATTGCCTTTTTTTCCTTTGATTCAGAAGACAGAATTGGGGTGAACAAGAAGCATTTAGGCTGGGTTTGAGGTGAGGAAAATCTTCCCAGCAGATTATCCCAAAGTGGAAAGATCCAGGGGAGATCGTCACTCCCCGTCCCAACTCAAGGCTTCATGAAGAAGCAGCTTGACCTCTTGTCAGATATGATGGGGATTCTTGTTCAGGTATCAGTTTGACTATAATACGTCCTCAGGGGTCTATTTCAAAACAGATTCTAAGAGGATAAGAGAGCAGATCTTTGTTTCATCTTTGTCAGAATCTTTTTAAGGAACTAGGTCATAACTCAGCATTTGAACTGACTTGTTGCATATTTGGTGCCTTCTTAGTTTTTAGTGACTGACTTTGGGTTGAATTCTAGGTCTTTATAGTGAAGGCTGTAACCTATGGGTGGGATTGCTTACCTACTGGATAAAACTGTTAAGGTTCAAGTTCTTTAGGACAAATAGCGCAGTGTTCCTTGTGTTGTGTAATGAAATGAAAATCATTAATTAAACCCTTATTACATGTCTTATTATGTAGCAAATACAAAAGCAAGACAGTTCCTGTCCTCAAGAAATTTAAATTCTAATGGATGGGATAACACGTGTAGGAAAATAGTGGCTGGGGTTTGAGAAGTTACAGGGATGTTGAGTGGAGCCATAGGAGAACCTGTTGACATGTTCTCCAGTTATGATCCGGTAGTCCTGTGATGCCTTCCAAGGAGTATTATTGATTTGTTTTAATATAACTAGTTCTGGATAGAATGGGCCAGGTGGGTTTATGCTCAGTCACTCCTAACTTGACCTAAATAGTGAGAGCCCCTAAGGTATGGTTTTTGGAAGTCTATAAAGTGTAGCATCAGGGCACATGTCAGGAATATGGCTGGGTCCCATCTCCAGATCACTGGAGATACTGAAGTCAAACAACACCCCATCTTCTCACTTCTACCTTGAAAACATTTGAATTCATTGACTCAAAGAACTAGAAAGGAGCTCATCTAGGTCAGTCCCACTTTATGAATGTGGATTCAACTCAGTTGAACAAAATGTCTTCTTGTGAACCAACTGTGTGTAAGGCATTGTGATGAACAATACTTGGCCACCCCTATATCCTATTCTGTAGGAAAGGCTATCTTCTGTGGGACAGTATGTTTATTCTGAACCTGCAGAGAAATTAGTACCATGGACAAGTTATCTCACTTCTCTGAGTCTGAGCACATAGGATCGCAGATCTGGAGCTGGAAGAGACCTCAGGGGCCATCTATCCCAAACACCTTATTCTACAGATGATGAAGTTGAGGAATATTAAAGGTAGTTAAGTCCTTGTGCAGTGAAAAGAAAGCAGGCTCTGGGTTCAAATCCTGCCTCTGACATTTACTCGTTGTGTAATCTTTCTCCTCTATAAAATGAGAGAATTGGATCTGGAAAGCAGTGTGTTACAGTGGAAAGAATACTGGATTTGAAGTCGCATGACCTAAGTTTGAGCTCCAGCTCTTACACATATAACTTTTGTGACCCTAGGAAAGTCACAGACTTCATGAACCTCAATTTCCTTATTCATAAAAATGAAGATAATAACTTGTAATATCTTACCTTACAGTTTTATTGTGAGGAAAGCACTGTGTAAACTTTTAAAGTGCTGTATAAATATTTGTCATCTGCATCATAGGATTTAGAGTTGAAGGAGATCTTCGAGATGATGTTGTTTAATCATGTTACAGCATATACCTCTGAAGCCCAGAGAGATTAAGTGACTCGTGATAGGTATCAAGTAGAATAGTACAAATTTGAACTCAGTTCTCTTCCTCCAAATCCATTGTCCCCTTTTTTTCCACTGGGCCACATGCTAGTGATGGCAATAATGATGATCTTTTCCCTCTGTAATTCCATGATTCCAGGTTAAGTAACAGAAGCTCCTTCTTCCAGCATCCTAAGTGCACATAGTAGATATTCTGTAGCATCCTACTTGGCACATAGTAAATATTCAATAAATACTAATTGATTAATCCCCTGAAAAGAGTGGCAATCCCATGCCCTGAGTGTCCCACAGTTACTAAAGTAACTTGTGGAGTGCACCAAAAGGATTTTTGGTTCAGGGGTTGTACTTATTGTGCCAAGAACCATTGAGAGCCTTGGTCCCTTTGGGTCCTCTTGTGGGATGAGGTCTGGGAAAATGCTATTTTACAAAATACAACAAATTTGGAAAAAATAATATTGAAACCAGAGGCATTTTGGCTTAGTGGATAGAGGGATGACCCCAGAGTCTTACCCCAGTAAGAGGTGGATTCAAGTACTCCCTCTGACATATACTGGCTGTGAGACCCTTGGCAGGTCAGTTAACTTTTCAGTACCCTCAGAAAACTCTCTAAGATAGTAAGTTTTAAAAAAAAGATGCCAGTCTTCATTAGTAGAGGAAATTTCCCCTGGGAACTCCCTACACTGATTAATTTACACATCTGGTTAAAAAAATATATGTGTATATACATATACATACTCACACTCATGCACACTCACAGGAGCAAATAGGGTAGAAAATAAACCAGTCAGTTCCTTCCCTTCCCCATTTTAAAGATAAGAGGCAGAACTGAAAGTTTGAGGGATTTCCTTATCTCCAAGTATGTAAATGCTGTCTACCAATATTTCTGATTCTGATTCTGATGTACAGGCTTGGGATTTGTTCTGAGATAGATCCCCTGGGTCTAGCTAGGTAGACCTTTGAGAACTTGCCATAATACAGTGATATTAGGTAAAAGATTCATATGTTTTGAAAGCAAAGTTGACAGATGATGAAAACCACATCCAAACTTGCTGCGGAGCTATGAGTACAAAGCTAGAGTAGAGAAGTGGGAATTGTACCATCAAATGTACACTCCTTTGGGAAAGCAGGAGAAAGGCTAAGAGCCAGACTTAGTGCAGTCAGAATTCACTCTGCTATTACAAAGCCTGTTTTCTTGCTTTCCTCTCCCTCTCCCAATCCCCTTTCAGACCTCCCTTCTCCCCACCCTCTGTTCATATATACACACACATTACACATATAGATTATGGAAACCAGCTGTCTTGACCTGAGCTTTACTTGTCAGCTATGGAATAGCGGCAGTAAGAATGTGGTTAAGTAGGTCATGAAAGTCTGAAACTTAGAGTTCATGCAGACCAATCCCCTTATTTTGCATAGGAAGAAACTGAGGCCAGGGTGGGGGAGGATCCAGGGTCACTTAGCTAGAACCAGACTAGAACCCCGGTGCTCTGCTCTTGTTTAAGGTTATTTACCTCATTGCATTGTTCCTTCACCCTTCCTATCTGCATTTAGAACAGAGTAACCACTGTAAGAAGAGCTGGATTCATCTGTTT
This sequence comes from Gymnobelideus leadbeateri, assembly GCA_011680675.1. Classification (NCBI taxonomy): domain Eukaryota; kingdom Metazoa; phylum Chordata; class Mammalia; order Diprotodontia; family Petauridae; genus Gymnobelideus; species Gymnobelideus leadbeateri. Next base: position 250,857 of record WOXC01002043.1, read on the forward strand.
TTGTTATTCATTAGCAACTGTTGTCAAAGTAGAGGAAGGGAGGATGTTGGAATGATGGCTGATCTTAAGTAGATGGATTCTCTTGTGGGCTTCAGTTGTCCCTTCTTTCCCTCTTTCCTCTTAGCATGGAGAGGTGAACTGATTATACTGTGAAGACCACAGTACAAGTGATCTGTGACATGGGATTTCAAAAACAATATCAATTTTTTTTCACTGCATTTCTTATTCCCTTCTCCCTTCCTCCAATAGAATGTATGTAAGTCGTCTTCTAATACAGATTATGAACTGCATGTCCTCTTGTGCTTTGTTCCTGGTGCAAGCACAGCAAAATAGACTTGGTATTAATCCTAAATGAATAAAAGATTGCTGAGATGTTATCTTAAGATCTGCAGGAAAACCTGAGGTCTGAAGTTCAGCCCAAATCCAGTGCTGGTTTGTTTTGTTTTGTTAACTTTTAACTCTGGATGTCACCATTGTCCTTTACTCGTGCAGACTTTGGAGATTAATCAGTGTAGTCAGCTGTGTAAATTGATTGACTTCTTCCCACCTGGTGCTCTGGCCCATCTCTAACAGGACTGACAGGTCACCCATCCTCCTGCTTTGAATGGCCACACCTCCCAGTGACTTTATTCTGCCTGAACTCGGATGCTCAGCAACGTTTTCTCGCGTTTGTGTGCTTCTTCCTACACTGCTCATCACCCAACACCCTTCTTTTGTGAGCGGAAAAGAAGCAAAAGGCCTGACACTTCATGTTCTAGGTGCTTCTCTTTCTCCCTAGTAAAAGCTGCTGCCTCCCTTCTACATGGGCTGAAATCCAGATGTGTTCCCTGATCCCACCATCCCTGAGCTGCAGATTGCATACTAACCTTTTGTTTTAATCAGTCTTTTTAAGGCTTTTGGTGTTTTCTGTCTGCATTCGCTGCACTCATCCTCTGTCTTCCTTGTGAAATGTCCATCAGGACTCATTACTGGTACCCATCAGGCAGATTATTACTTTCTGAGCCATATGGCAGGGTCTGGCCCCAGCTGCCTGGCTTTCTCTGCTGGCTTCCAATACTGAACTCTCTCTGGAGGAGGTCCCCATCCATGGACCTGTCTGGTTCAAAGCAGAAAAGGATATTTCACTCTAAACAAGGATAATTCCTCGATAAATCACCTTTCAGGAAGCCACAGACTAATTTATACTTTAATTTACCCAGCCATTTTGATCCCCAGAATTTCCCTGAAGCCACCACTTGTTCTGTGTTTACCTTCTCATCTGCTCTTAAGAACAGTAGTATTACAGTGGCCCCCTAATCAGAGCCCCCAAATTCCTAGAATTTTCAAGGGAAGGTTATTTTTCACAAAATTTAGAACTGAAAAGAACCATAGAAATCTTCTTCCTCATTTTACAGTTGAGGAAGCAGATCCTGAGAAGTTAAATGACTTGTTCAAAGTCACAGAACTCATAAATGGGAGTGGCTAGGTGGTGCAGTGAATAGAGCACCAGCCCTAGAGTCAGGAGGACCTGAGTTCAAATCTGATCTCAGATACTTAACATTTACTATCTGTGTGACTTTGGGCAAGTCACTTAGCCCCAATTGCCCTGCCTTCCCCCCTCCAAAAAAAAAAAATACATAAATGGCAGAGGAAGCATTTGAATCCAGGTCCACTGGCCCCACTGCATTATGATGTCTTGATCATTCCACTTCTGTGTACCCTAAAAACTTTGTGTTAAGGTTAAGGATCCATCAGACATGGCACTTAGGTATTTATCCCAAAGGATTAAAATTAAAGTGACTTTCCATGATACAATGGGAAAGGATCATAGGATTATAGATTTAGAACTGGAAGAGGCCTCAGAAGTCATCTAGTCCAACCCTCACGTTCCAAGTAAGGAAACTGAGTACTTGAGAAAGTCACTTGCCTGAGGTTGCAAGGTTTGCGAGTGGCAGGATTGAGGTACAAACCTGAGTCCTCAGAATCCAAATCCAATGCACTCTCTGCTGTACCATACTGATCCCCCACAGCAAGGCCTAAGACAGAGCCATTCTCTATCTTCCCTACTTTAGCCTCTTATCTTTCTTGACAAAATGGAAAGATGTGGTCCAGACAGGAATATGATTTGGTTGGAGATATTTGGTTGCAAGATTCAAAGAACAGTCATTAATGGGTCATTATTGATATGGAGAACTCCAGCAATTTTCCTATAACCCTACTCTGTTCAACATTTTTGTCAAAGTTTCAGATGAAGGTATAGATGTTGTTTGTCCTTCATTCTCAAAGAGGACAAATGACATTGGGAAGGCGATGTCTTGACTTGCCAATGAATTGGATTTAAGTGAGGCAGAGCTATGCAGAGTCATCAGCCTCACTCTCTCCAAAATCGTCAGAGTCCAGTGGCAAGACAGAGGTTAGGACATTTAGCAGTGGGAGACCTTGGCCTTTTTAAAACAAGGTGTTTCCCAGGTCTCAGTTTGTTTGAGGCAATGCCCATTCAGTAATCAAAGCCTAGGTACGGATTGAGGCAAGAGATGGCCTAGTTTGTATTCACAAAAGAATCAGTCTGGGAGGAAAAGATCCTCAGAGTTTCTGGCCAGAACAGAAATTATTGCTATTTAGACTAAGTCTGAACCAAGGTAAAGATGACATGCGCGACAAATTTTCAAGTGACACAAAGTTAGGAGGATAATTAATACACTGGAAGACAGAATCAAAATTCAGAAAGACTAAATGACATTTAATAAGGCTAATTGTAAAGTTCTGTATTTGTAAGACTGATCTATTGTCTGCAGTGCAAAAGACCTAAGGACTGCATATGATATGGCAGCCCAGAAGCTATGTGAGGTCTTGGGCTGCATTTGGAGAGGCATGGTGCCCAGAACTTAGGAACACGAGAGTCCCTCTGAACTTGGTCATGATCAGAACCCATTTAGAATACTGTCTTCAATTCTAGGTACCACATTTAGGAGTAACATTGATAAGCTGAATAGGAAAGAGACCTGGACAGGGAAGGAACTTGAGTATAAGCCATATGAGGATTGGTTGAAACAACAGTGGCTTACTTCGATGTAGCAGCAAGCATCCTAGCATACCTAGGATGACTACTAGCACAGGTTCTTTGATCTGCTTTTTTTTTTTTTTAAGCAATTGGGGTTAAGTAACTTGCTCAAGGTTACACGGCTAGTCATTATTTGTGTGTGGGTACTCATTTTCTGAGGCCGGATTCGATCTCGGGTCATTCCAACTCCAAGGCCGGCGCTCTTACTCACTGCACCACCTAGCCGCCCCTTCTTTGATCTGCTTTTCTAAAGGAAAGGGTTAACATTCTTATTTTAACCAATCAAACATATATCATTTACCTAGTTCAGGGGGGGAAGTCAGTACCCTGAACTTCAGAGAATACAAACAGAAGTTACAAGCAGACAAAATTACAGACAGAGAAAATAACACAATTCAGTAGACAGGGCTTGTAGCTGTCTGAACATTACATCCCTACCTACTTAGTCACCGGAGGAGAAGTACCAATATCTGGGTTTTCAAAGCAGGGGGACACAATGACTACCCAGAGTCTCATCTGGTCAAATCACACAACTCTTCCCTAAGTTTGCCCCAAAGCAATACTTCGCCTGAGAGGTATATATAGCTTTTTCTGGGGTCAGAGTACATCATAACCCTCATGACCCACTTGACTACGAAGTAACAAAAGTTGTGCCTTCCTGAAAAACAAGCCTCCCTCAAAGCCACCTTCTCCTGTGGGGGCTCTGCTTCACCCTTCAGCAAACTCTTTCTACCACAGGCTCCATCTGACCACATTCAGCCTGTTAGGGGCAGAGTTTATTTTCAAATCAGGAAAGGTGCTCAAGTTCAATTTAGGCTTATTAAGGAGCAGGGAATATCTTCAAATTCCCATTACCATTATACTTGGAAAAGTGAAGACAGGGATAGGGGAAAGAGGCAATATGCTAGTAGTCTTCAAGTATTTGAAAGGCTATCATATGGAAGAAGGATTAGCTTTGTTCTGCTTGGCCCAAGAAGGCAGAATTAGGACTCATAGATGGAAGTGACAAAAAGGCAGCTTTCAGCTTGATATCTGGAAAGTTAACAGTTTCCAACAGTTAAAACTCTCCAGATATAGAATGGACTGCCTCCTCAGGAGGCAGTGGATTTCTTATCATGAAAGTTCTTCAAGGAAAGGCTACATGATCACTTGTTGGTCAGGTATAGGTTGGACTTGGGCATGAGATTCTTAGATGGCCACTAATATCCCTTCCAACTTTGAAATTTTATTCTTCAAAAAAGTTTCTTTCAACTCTGAGATTTTGGGATTCTTTCCAAGTTCCATAGTTAGACTTTATGCTTCAAGGCCAGTCATTAGCAGAGAGATTGTTTTGGCATAGAGTTCTCTATGCTTTATGTCCAACTCTTTAGCTGTATCTCTTTATATTTAACTTTGGATCGCAAAACATTCCCCAGGGAGCTTTAAGAATTCTCTTAGAGGGGCGGCTAGGTGGCACAGTGAGTAAGAGCACCAGCCCCAGAGTTGGGATGACCCCGGATCAGATCTGGCCTCAGAAAATGAGCACCCACACATAAATAATGACTGGCCGTGTAACCTCGAGCAAGTTACTTAACCCCAATTGCTTTAAAAAAAAAAGGATTCTCTTAGAATTGGAGACTCTTAAAGTTGAAAAGGACCCCAGAAATTACCTTGTCCAGTTTTCTACCAGAGGCAAGAATTTTCTCTACAGAGTCCCTGACTAATGACAGGATATTAGAGTGCCCCTAAAGAAGAGCCCTAATGTACTATTCTCGTAGAATCCAAGAGGAGTAAAATCAAAGCCGGCTGCAAACCCAACCTCACGTAAGGTTTTCTTCATTCTTACTTGAGAAACCACCAGAGTTCCTCATACTCGGTGGGGGTAGGAAGACGCAGCAGAGTATGAATTACATGTGAAGTAGGAGATGCTGGAAAGATTTGATTGCCTATACATGAGTGTGTATGTGGCCACATTGCCTATACATGAGTGTGTACGTGGCCACTCTTCTCTTCAAATGGGAGAGTATGCTTCAGAAGTCAGGGCAGCTCCTTGTCCTCCGTATTCTCAAGAAGACATTATCAAACAACTGAGTTGTCTGTCTCTTGAGTTTCTTCTCTAACTTAGAACTTCCTCCCTCTCTTTTGCTGCCCCCAAAGTTTGAAAATTCCATTGACTTTCCCTTTTCCTCACCAGTCAATCCACCTTTAAACAGAAGGCATCATGGAAAGAGGAATGGTCTTAGACTCAGAAGATGTGAATTCAAGTCCTAGCACTGACATTTAATTACTTGTGACCATGGCCTACCTATCTCCTTTCTTTGAGTCAGTTTCTTCATCTGCAAAGTGGGAATAATAGTGCTTTTTATTATTTACCTCATAAAATTATAAGGAACTCATTTTTCAAACCTTAAAACACCATAGAAACATAAGCTATTACTTAGCAGAGAGCCAGAAATTATGTAGACCTTGACTGAGCCTAGGAAAGAATGTTTGAAACCCTAATCTCAGGAAATTGAGGTTCATAGGTTTCAGCAGATTTAAAGTTAGAAAAATCATAGATTTTGAGCTAGAAGAGACATCTAGGCTGACCCTCTCACATTACTAATGAAGAAACTGAGACCCATAGATGTGGGGTGATATATGCTAAGTCACAGATAGCAAGGATTTAAATTTCTATCTTCTGCCTTCAGTTGAACATTATTTCCACCACACCATGCTGCTTCCCAAAGGATGTTAGTGCTCATAGACCAAAAATGGTAAGTTTAGAGATCAGCGAAGTCAGTGGGCAGTGACTTGACCAAAGACTGCCCAGGTGGCACAGCTAGGATTCGAACCAATGTTTTCTTCCTCCAAGTCCACCGTTCTTTCCACTTCACCACACTGCCTTATTCAATTCAGCTTCTTTCATCTTACAGATGAGGAAACTGAGATCCAGAGAACCAGAGTTACATAGTGAGAAACCTCCCAGATTGGGTCAAGTCCTTATCAGTGACGAGCTCCACTTTAAGGTGAGAGATCGCAGATTGAGAGCTCATCTCTAAGCAGCAGTCTGGCTTATAGCCTGAGTTTCCCTTGGGTACATCAGAATTTGGCTAAGAGCTCTCATCTTCCATATAGGCCCTAAAGCTAACAAAACATTAAGAAAGGGGACTGCTAGGGGTGGCTAGGTGGCGTGGTGAGTAAGAGCGCCGGCCTTGGAGTTGGGATGACCCGAGATCAAATCCGGCCTCAGAAAATGAGCACCCACACACAAATAACGACTAGCTGTGTAACCTTGAGCAAGTTCCTTAACCCCAATTGCTTTAAAAAAAAAAAAAAGAAAAGAAAGGGGACTGCTGGTTGGCAAAGTGGATGTGGAGTCAGGAATATGTGAGTTCGAATCCTGTCCCAGTCACTTATTAGCTTTGTGACCTTGGACAAGTTCCTTAATGTTTGTCTGCCTCAGTTTCATCATCTGAAGATAACAACACCCATTGTTCAGAGTCATTGTGAAGACAAAATGAGATAATATTTGTTAGACACTTTGCAAACCTTAAAGCACTTTGTAAATGCTATTACTCTTAATTTGGCATGGTGGTACAGTGGTAAATTGGTGGTATAGTGACTAGCAGCCTGGACTTAGAGTCAGGGAGAGCTGAGTTCGGACTGTGTCTCAAATAATTATGAACTGTGCAACCCTAGGCAAGTCACTTAAACTCTCTTGGTCTCAATTTCCTCGCCTGTACAATGAGGGTAGTGATAACACCTGCCTTCAAGGGTGAAATGTAAAATGCTTTGCAAATTTTAAAGCACTATGTAATGTTAGTTATTTTAGGACAGATTTTATTTCATCCGAATAGGAATTCAAAGGGATTCATACCTGAGACTGTAAATAGGCAGGTCAATTCCCCTCGTCTCTCCAGTGGGTATTTGTCTTCCTCTGGGAATTTATATGGTCCTTCAGACTTATAATGCTGTCTTTAGTGGTGCTTTGCAAGAATCAAGAGTTGCTAGAAGTCAGATACCACCCATATGCTAAGTCCCCTTTCTTCTTTCCCCCAATTTGCTAGGGGCCTTTGTATTTGTCCCAGTTGTATGGTGCAACTATAGGACTGAGATTTCCTAAATCAGGAAAAGAACTTGGGGTGGCTAGAAAAGTGATTCCTCTGCACAGCTGTAAAGGCAAGCACAAGCAGCTTTCTGGAGGACTGCTACTATGAACAGCTTCAGGGTTCTGATTACATAATATAGTGAACTCTTTATTTATCCAGTAACAAACTAAGACAAAACATTGACAGAAACCAAAGTACAGTGTTCACAGTGTTATAACATTTAGTGATAACAGGTTATCACTAAAGTGGCCACATAGTTTTCACCAAAGTGGTCACCAAGATTTAAACAAAAGATATCATTCAATAACTTAGTCATCCTTAAGGAGCAGGCTTCCTTACAGGACACAAAGTACAAAGGTCAAAGTTGTCCACCCCTAGGTCACAGTAAATCATGATCTTCTCAGTCAGCATTAGGTACCCAAGAAGAGGTCTTTTCATCTTGACTTGAGGCTGGCTCTCAAATTCCATGGTTCCTCTTCTATGGGCCCAGCTCCTGCCCTAATCTACCCAACTGTCACCTGGATTGAAAGGCAGGCAGCTCTCAGCTCCTTGTCCTGCTTCTCATCCAGTTCCTTGTCTAGTTCCCATTCCATATTGAAGCTCACAGTCCAGTCCACCTCAAGTCCTTCAAAGTTTCTGTTTCTGGGAAGACAAAGCAAAAGTTTTCTCCTTTTCACCTCTGCCACCACAAGAGTTCTCTTCTCAGTTCTTCTCGGTTCTGCTTTCTCCAGCCTAGGCGTCTCCTTATATACAGTCATTTCATATGGTCACAAGTTCTAGAGTTCACAAGTTGTGGGGTTCTCAAGTTCTGCTTCTCAACAAAGACTTGATGTAATCATGGATAAGGCTCAAAAAAACCTTGAACTGAAACAAGGTGTCAACTAAATAGCTGAAACAAGGCATTAAGTACTTCTTTGCTTGCCATTACAACAGTCCACATCCCTCATAGTACCAGTGGAGGCAAAATACCATATTTATTCCTCTTTATCATGGTTTTATGCTTCACTACCTCTAAGTCCCAACTCTTGCACTTCCTGGGGTGAACCAAGTCCTTGGTTTGGTACAGAAACTCCTCCACTTAGGTCTAGAAACTCCTCTGTCACTTCAGTGCTGCTATCTGGAGACCTAGTTGTGCAGGTTAATCTTCAGAGATACTTATATGTGTCTTTGTGTAGCACCTTTCTCTTACCTTTTCACTTCCCAGTTCTGTGTCTCTATGTCTCTGTCTCATTTTTAAGTCAAGCCCAAGGGCATAGCACAGGTATGTGATTCAGTTGTGGACTTGAGTTGGTATTAGAACAAAGTAAGTTCCAAGTTTGTCAAAAAGCTGACTTGTTGCTGGGAATTTCAGACCTTAGGAGATAAAAGGAGGAGGGCGTCCTCCTAAGACATGACTAGACACACCTGCCACATGGGTCTCCCAGAAAAACATGACAAACCAAAGAACCTTAACCCTATATATAATGCAAAAAATCATATAAAGTTAAATAGTCTAACATGTTCACTTTATAGATAAAGATGTGAAGACCAAGGGAGATCAAGTGACTTGTCCAAGGATGCACATAACTGGCCATGATTGCATCTCATATTGTTTAGGAGGGACCTGGTGTCCTCATTGTCCAGGGTCTTTATTCATAGAAGAAAAGAAAGGGAGATGAAGATGACCCCTCTTCTATCCTATCTTCTGTCCTCAAGAAGCTTGGGGTTGTCCTTTTCTGTAGACCTTCAGTGGGAAGGGTTTCATAACTGATTAGAAGAATTACTGACAGATAAATCCTGACATACGCTGAGGTGGTTGGTGGGGAGTGGCAATTGAACAGTAAAACAGTAAAGCAATCCTTTGAAAAGTACTTACTGAACTCTTCGTTTTGGGTCCCATACAGTAAAATCCAAAGTCATCATTTCCAGTAAAATTTACTTGTGAAACACCCACATGGGTATGGTACTATAACTGCTAGGTAGTGCTGATATTTATTCCCCTCTTAACCTGAACACTAGACTAATCCATAATAATGGAGATAGACACATGGCAGGCAACTACCTTAATAGTTACCGTATGTCCAAAACAGCATGTATAGAAATGAGATCATAAAATATTATAGATGAAACCAATTTGAGAGAGCTTTTGATTCAACACCATTATTTTACAAGATAGAGGAAAATAGGCTCTGAGTTGGGGAAATGACTTGACCAGCGACCACAGTGAGGTAGTAATAAAACCAGGATTAGATACAGATCTTCTCATGGCAGTCACTGCCTCCTTCTATTGCCTTCCTAAACAGTTTAGTGAATGAGATCAAGCTTTATGCATGCCTTGACCTCTTTTTAAGGAGCAGACTCTAGACTACTGATAGGAATTTCTCTCATCTCTCCTGTATTTGTCTTGGTCCCCAAAGACTTCTAGAGTTGTGCCTTCCCTGTGAGCCCTAAGCCGGAATATTCTGGAAAGGAAGCTTAGCCACTGTTTGGAACTGTTCCAGTCAGCTGAATTGAGAAACCCACTCATACTTGGTTCTCAGGGACCTTGGACTTCTGTTCTCACCTTTTTTCTTTCCTTTCTTCCTATCCTTCTTCCTCTCTCTGTCTCATTCTCTTTTCTTGTTCTTTTTATGATGTTGTGGTTTTAAAAAAGCCTCAGATAGATTATTTTCCATGGCCAGATATTACCTGGTTGTTGCAAATGGGAGTGACATGGTGTGGAAAGGATTCAATTTATTATGGAAAGGATTCAATTGTTCTTGATAAAAAAAAAATAGTCTATTTCCAAAGGGGAGAAAAAGTCACTGATTATGTTTGCTCTGCTAGAAATAGTTCTGATTGGGACCAGTCTCTCCAAAAAGTTTAGGTTGGGGGAAAGGCACTCCACCTTCTAACAGCATACCACCATCTTCACGACCACTTTCTTTGTGCCCAAGAGAGGACTTCTCTTACCCTGTTCCATGCAGGCTGCACTGCTTGGGTTAATGGGTGGGAGGTGAAGGATGTTACAGGGAGTACTAAAGCTCTCACAGCTTCTGATTGAATCACCTTTTGCTTTCCCAGAGGCATTATTACATTGAGTATATATGGTTCTTGTCCCTTTCCCCTTGTTCCCTTTTCTGAGGCATAGGGTTCCCCGCAGTAACTAACCTGTTCATCTCTTTGGCCCTTTTTGAGATCCAGGCCCTGTCAATTGCCCACTTGAAATGGGAAGTCCTATGAGGGTCTGGTATTTACTGTCATTAAGAGCAGCTTTTGTTGTTGTTATTGATTTATGAAGCAGAGGCAGCAGTACCATAGGGATGGTTTGGGGCTGAGCTGTCCTTATATCCTCATCCCTCCTCTGAACAAAAGCATCCATTGGCAAAGAAGGCAGGTGGTGGCAGGATATCAAGGCGTGGCCTCGCTGAAGCCCCCCTAACCAATGGAATTTACTAGCTGAGTGTGAGCACCACATAAAAGAGTGCTCGTTTTCAGGTGCAGAGCACTGCCCAGACCTACTGTACTCCTAAACTTAACAGATTTACTGACTCTAAGTGGCCGTTAGTGTTGAATAATAATGTGCTGCTCCACTAACACGGTGAATTTTTAAAATTGTCAGACTGGTGAAGAAGGAAGTCCATGGGTGTAGGAATTAAGAGATCTGCATTCTAATCCTGACTTTTTCATCATATAGCTGTACAACCTTGGACAAGTTATTCCATATCTCTGGACTTTACTTTATCAACTATAAAATGTATGTGATAATACTTGACTCAGCCTAAATAATGCAACAATACAACTGAAAGACCTTTGAACAGTAAAAAAAAGGCTATCCAAATTCAGGATGTTATTACTTTATAAGCAGTCAAAACTTTAAAAAAAATGTTAAAAATAAATAACTTTTAAAAATAGAAATGGGAGGAGAAGAAAAAGAAAATGGAAAGGCAGTATGTCAGAGAACCAGAAAGAATCCTGCCTCATGGCAAGGAAAATCTGGGTTCAAGTCTTGATTCTGAAATGTCCATTGGGAATTCACTTAATTTCTTAGTACCACAGGTAAACTTAATACTATAAATTTATGATAAGATTGGTAGAGGGGCCCAGGAGTTCCCTAAACCAATTATATCATAAATCCAATCCTAATTGTCTTACCTTCCCACCTCCAAAAAAAAAAAAAAATCAAATCAAAACGCTTGCTGAAAGTAAATGGTTTTCAAGTGGCCCAAGTTTGAGTTAAGTAGCCCTCAGAAAACTCAGATTTAGAAGGGACCCATTTCTCCCTGAAAAAGATTCTATCTATAGCATATCTAACAAATGGTCATCTGGCCTTTCCATGAAGGTCTCTAGTAAAGAGGCACCAACTGCCTCCTGAGGCACAGCCCATTATTCCACTTTTGAATAACCCTAATTGTTAGCAAGTTGCTTAAAGCCTACATTTGCCTCTTTGGTCTTAATTTTGTGCTGTAGGACCAAAGTTTCTCAACCTTTTTTTTCTCACTTTGCCAGATGTGTCACTAATATACTATATATACTAATACATACATACATATATACATATATATTAATATACTATATATAATAAATGATAGCTACAGTATTCCCTATGCTTACCTGCCTAGGAACCCTGTCATAAAAGGAAATTGGACAAGTTTGTCATGAACTCCGATTTTAATGAAGCCATGCTGATTCTTGGTGATCCCCAATTCCTTTTCAGAGATTCACTAATAACACCTTTAATAACACATTGTTAGATCTTGACAGGAATTAAACTCATTGGCCTATGGTTTTCAGGCTCTATTCTGTTTTCTCTTTTCATACTGGGGATACCATTTACCGTTCTCCAATCATGACGTCTGTTTTCAATTCTCCATGATCTTTTTAAAATTATGGATAGTGGCTCAACAATCACAGTCGCCAGTTCTTTCAGAAAATCTAGACCTGGTGACTTAGGTGTATCAAGGACAACTAGGTACTTCATTACTATCTAATCTTCCTGTTTACCTTGGGTATCAACTTACTGTGATCTATTTTTGTTCTATCTTTTCTGTTCTCAGAACTCATTCTCATTAGTAGGGAAACAAAGTATAGTCCTGCTTTCTCTGTGTTGCCTGTTTTATACATTTTGTATATAATCCCCAGTGGAACTGAGGTAGTTCTGCAACAGGCAGCGCCCATATCCAAGTGAAGGAGAAACCTTCACTTGGGAATAGCTAAGGGAGACTTGTGCTACTAGTTTAGAGCCAGTAAAATATGAAACAGGTACTGTTACCTCCCAGTTCGGTTCAGCAGATGTTCACCAGGCACTGCTCTTCAGGGAAGGCACTCTCAGAAATTCCTTACTTAGACACAAATATCCATGTCTAGGGCTCCCTCTATGTCATCCGGCACCCGAGTAGACAAAAGACAAGAGAATGGGAAATATTTGCATTCCCCAGCAGTCACATCCACATATCTCTGGAAGAAAGTTCTTAATTTTTTTGTGTCATGGGCCCCTTTTGGCAGTCTGGTGAAACACTTTTTCATGATAGAGTTTTTAAATGCCTAAAATAACACAAATAGGATTACAAAGAGAATCATTTATTTTAAAATAAAGTGATAAAAATATATTTTAAAAGTAATTATATGGATCCCAGGCTAAGATCCCCTTATTTAGAAAAAACTGAAAGCCCTATCATTGTTGGAAATATCCTTACTATTTGGGGTTCAGTTTTGTTCGAGCCCTCCTTTCCCCCCATTTATTTTCTCTTTCCCATAATTTCCCACTCCTTTTTTTGTCCTTCAATCTTCTTTGCTACAGAGTTTGGAAGGAAAGTGTTGATCTGGTTAGTGTATCAGTCCCTAGTCATATTTTAATATTCCTTCTCAATCCCCCTCAATCTGGAATAGAAATAAATGACATTTTATAAGAATTACCTGACAGAGGCCAAGTATAGTTTCTTATCTGTCAAACAGAAAATTCTGAAAGATTGCCCTCCACATTTACCTTATTAATTGCAAAATTTTTCAATGATATTTGCTAATATTTTATAAGTCTGAATTTGAAAGACTAGTACTCAAGTCTCTTTCTTCTTAAACTGCATTCCTTAAATTCAAGTAGTTGCCACCAGGTATATGGAGGTACCTGGGTGTTTTATGAATTGTATTGTTAAGCTTTCCATAAGTGTGTTTAACTGATAAAAGGTAATAATTTGACTTTTTAGTTCAATTAAACCTTTTTCTTTCTTTCTTTCTCTCTCTCTTTCTGTCTGTCTGTCTTTTTTTTTCTTTTTGGAGGGGGGAAGGTAGGGCAATTAGGGTTAAGTGACTTGCCCAAGGTCACATGGCTAGTTTTGTGTTGAGTGTCTGAGGCCGGATTTGAACTCAGGTCCTCCCGACTGCAGGGCCGGTGCTTTAATCACTGTGCTACCTAGCTGCCCCCAGTTAAACCTTTTTCAAAAATGGAGCTCTTTGTTAATAGTTGCACATGAAAATTAATAGCTAACCACATTTGAAAACATTAATACCATAAGAATAAGATTTAAGGAAATATATGCACCTTGGTTGTTTACTAACTAACCCATAATTATTCTCAAACACAGTTAAATCTAATCTGTTTTAGATCTCAGACTTGAATGGAAAACACATTTTAAATTTGCTTAAAACTCTCTCTTGATGTCAGAAGCCCTCTGACTTTGGAGCTTCAAGACAACTTAATCTCCAAAGCCCTTGATGGCAACTTTTCTTGTGCTTCTGATTTATGTATAGCTGGGGGAAGGGATCTAATTGGCAGGTGCCCTGCTTCTCATCTCTTACAGTGAAGAAAAGAAAAGAAAGAAAACCACAGCAGTCAGATATTATGGTTTGCATGAAAACCTTATGATGGCCCTTTTACAGTGAGGAGGAAACCCAGTGCTTCCTTCCTGTCACTGAGCATCCTTTCCTCCCAGGTGAACAGTAGCTTGAATAGCACTTAGCACAGTGCCTGGCACATAATAGGTGCTTAATAAATGCGTATTGGTTGATTATTGATTGATCTACAAAGTTGGCTCTTTATTAAGAGCTACAGTTTTTACAGCCTGTTCTCTGACATAGGTTCCTCTAAACATTTAGTTATTAAAATCATAACCCTTACTAGAACACAGTTTTAAGAAATACACTGAGACAGAACATAATAAGATTTTAAACAGAGAGAAAAAGAAATATTTCCACACGAGTCTCTTATCTTTCGGTGTCTACACCACTCTATTCTTCACCACGTTATAGGGACTTGAGTGGCCCTTTCCTGATGTGATTGACTTCAGTTTGGATTTTCATTCCAGTCTGTCCCCACCATCTCAGTTTTCTGTTCCCATTCATTTTAGACGCAGCACATGCCCAGGAAGGCTCAGAAATTAACAGGACTGGTAGAGTACCATGTTATAATATCATTCCTTCAGAAAGTTAGCCAACCTTAAGAATTCCTAGTGTTTCTGGGCAAAGCATTTCCTTACTTTTAATCTGGAGCTAAGGAGGTGAATTTTAAAGTCAGGAATTTTAAAGGCTAGTACCTTCAGGTGGACACATGTTTTAGACATCTTTTTATAGACATCCATCTGGAAGTTGGCAAGTATCAAGCTTTTTTGTTTCTGGAAGAAATTGCCATCTCCAAGATCTATTTGTGATTCCTGAATTTGGGGTTAGGACTTTCAGAAAGCTCGGTGTTGGAGCTTTACATGGTTGCATTTATCCTGGTACAAGAAGGAACATAGAAGAATGATTTAGGACTGGAAGAGACTTCAGAGGTCATGTAGTCCATTGCTGTCATTTTGCCATTGGGGAAACTGAGGCCTGAAGAGGTTAAGCGATTTGTCCAAGGTAATGCATGTAGTGGCACAGGCGGCATTTGAACTCAAGTTCTCTGACTTTAGGGATAGAACCCATTTTAATATATCATAGTCCCTCATCTCCACCCCATTTCCCAGATTATACAATAAACAAAACTCGGTAATGTCAAAGTAGCTCTGCTATTCATGTGGCAGGTGACCTTCATCAGGCTATATTTCCTCTTCAAGCATCAGTTTCCTCCCCCTTTAAAATGAAGGAGTTGGGCTAGGTGACCTCTAACAGCTTTGACATTATAATTTTCTAATTTTTGTGACAGTTACCCTGAAAGCCATTGTTCCTTCAGAAAGAGAACGTGGTGTGAAATGATAACTAGGACTTAAATTCATTAAGTTTGAAAAATGCTTCTCGTGTACCATTTTCTTAGATCCTCTCTATTTCACAATTTCATAGAAAAGGAAGGTGAGGCAGAGAAAGGTTAAGTGACTTTCCCAGGGTCACACAGCTAGTAAGTATCTACCAAGTGTTAGGATTATAACCTGGTCTTCCAGCATAAGAATACTGTATTTGGAGACATAGGACCTGTGTTCAAATCCCAACTCTGATACTTTGAACCTGTGTCACCCTGAGTGAATCACATGAGCTCTTCGGGTCTCTGTTTCCTTATGTGTAAAATGACGTGGTTGAACTAAAAAATCAATGAGGTCCCTTTTGTCGTTAGTTCCCAATCCCTACTTCAATTATGGCTCTTATGCTGTCCCTGAGAGACAGTAGATAGTCACTCAACAAATTAAGCACTCATCATGTGCCAGGTGCTGTGCTAAACACTGGAGATATAAAGAGAGACAAAAACTTGATCACCACCACCAAGGAGATCCCAATCTAATAAGGAAGACAATATGCATTCAACTAGATACATACAAGATATATAAGATATAAATAGAAAGGGAACATATACTATAACAACATGTATGATATAATAATATAAATATAAAATACAATATAGAGGGAAGGCCCTAGCCTGGGAGGACTAGGAAAGACCTCTTGTGGAAGATGGGATTCAAGTTGAGTCTTGAAACCAGAGAAGCAGAAGAAATGAGGAAGGAGAGTATTCCAGGTAGGGGAAGACATTAAGTGAAAAACAACGGTCTGGAAGAGTATCATATTTGGGGTAAGCCAGTGTACCTAGATTATAGAGTAAATAGAAGGGAGTAAAGCATGAGAAGTCTAGAAGTTGGAAAGTGCTAGGGATTTTATGAAAGACTTTAAATGTCAAACAAAAGATTTTATATTTGAGCCAATTTATAGTTGGGAGTCCCTGGAATTTATTTGGGGGGATGGGGATGGAGTTTGTGACTTGGTCAGACCTGCACTTTAGGAAAAATCACTTTGGCAGTTGATTGGAGGATATATTGGAGTGGGGATAGCCTTGAGGCAAGGGAAACAAGCAGAAGGCTATTATAATAGTTCAGGAATGAGGTAATAAGGGCCCTGCACCAGAGTGGTGGTTGAGTGAGTGTAAAGAAGGGGATGTGAAGGTAAAATCAACATGACTTGACACAAGATTAGATGTATGTGGTGAATATGAGTGAGGAGTTCAAAAATGATACTGAGGTCGTGAGCCTGGGTGACTGGAAAGATGATGGTATTCTTGGCAGTTACAGGAAAGTTGAGAAGAGAAGGGGATTTGGGAGGCAAGATTATGCATTTCGTTTGGAAATGTTGAGTTTTAGATGCCTGCAGGACATACAGTTTGAGAGGTCCAAATGACAGATGTGAGACTAAAACTCAGGAGAGATATTAGGGTTGGAGATACATGTGTATATGTGTCTGTGTGTATGTGTCTATGCATGTATAGTGGGTATGTATATGTGTGTATATGTATGTATATGGGTATGTATATGTGTGTATATGTATATATGTGGGTATGTATATGTGTGTCTATGTATGTATGTGGGTATGTATATGTGTGTATATGTATATATGTATACACATATGTATTTGGCAATCATCTGCTTAGAAATGATAATTGAACCTATAAAGTTGATGAGATCAACTAGCAAGACAGTATAGAAGGAGTAGAGAAGAGGGCTTGTGACAGAATCTTGGAGGATGCCCCTGGGTTGGTGAATAGACCTGGATAGAGCTTTGGACTTAGAGTAAGGAAGATTTGGGTTTGAATTCTACCTAAGATATTTACTAGCTGTGTGTTTCTGGGCGAGTCACTCAACCTCTCTGGGCCTTAATTTTCTCATCTGTATTCAGAATGAAGGTAGTGGGCTCAATGACCTCTACGGTTTCTTGCCACTTTAAATTTATGATCCTGTGATATGATGATTTGTTCCTATGACCACACCTCAGACAGATTGGTCAGAGAGTTAAGTGGGACTTGCACAGCTTTTCCCCTTATCAGCTCCCTCAGATCATATGGATAACTGATGCCCTACCTCCAACTCAGTTATCTCCCTCCCCAAAGTCACATTATGTTTGCTACCCCATGTCTATCATCTAGGAAATTAAGGATGAACTAAAGGATAAGAAATATGTGGAGAATATGAAAATCCCAGAGTTACTAAATAGGAGTTCATATGTAACAGAAAATGCTTTTTCTTACAAATTTTCTTCTCCACTTATTATCAGGAAATTTTGGTTCTCTTCATGAAAAGGTTTGAATTGTGGGGTTTCACTTGCAGATTACAACAAGATCCCCCAACCTATGTGGAAATGTCATCACATTTTTGTACTTTGGTTTTAATTTCCCAGAACTAGATATTTTGTTGTATAAGACACCAGGATCCTTACAGGAGAATAAGCATGGTCCTTCCCTACTTGCCCCTCAGATAGGGGGGGAAGGGGGATTGCTTGGTTCTTTCTTGTCTATGGGAAAGAGCTGTTTGCTGGGATTGTCCTTATTTGATGTTGCTTCTCACTTTTCCTTTTTTTCTGACACTGTCATATGTTTTTCCCTCACAGCATGCGATTGCCATCCCGTGGGTGCAGCTGGCAAGACCTGTAATCAAACCACAGGTCAATGTCCCTGTAAAGATGGTGTGACTGGCATCACGTGCAATCGATGTGCCAAAGGTTACCAGCAAAGCCGATCTCCCATTGCCCCCTGCATAAGTACGTGGAATGATCTTTTTTGAAGTCTGTAGTAATAGTAGAATTTACTTGTAAATATCCTCGTAAGACTTGTCTGACTTCCTAACGGATTTAGTAGCTATTAACACTGATGTATGTATGCTCAGTCACAAGTTGCTGTTTTTTTTTAACCTCAGTTATATTGCTGTGTATCTAATTAGACTAGTACATGTGTAATTCAGTATACTCTAATGTAGGAACCAGCATATTAGGCATATTTATTTGCCACAGGGGTTAGGTTATGTGAGTGCAACCTAAGACCAAATGAATTAAATGATATAGTAACTATAATTTGTTCAATTATCCCTGAGCAGACCTCTTTAGCAGACATTGGCATGGTCTATATTTATTTGTTCTGGATACACAGAACAGATGTATGGCAAATGGTTGTTGTTTCCTACCAACCCCCAATCCCAAACCAGATTTATGTTTCCTTCCCAAGCAGCCCAGGCTTCGTAGTAGATGGATAAGAGACTGGTTAGATCTTAGATCTTGCTTGTACCTATAGCTATGAGGAGACCAGCAGCATTTGAGCCCTAGCAAGTGTGAAACTTAAACTAGCACCATCCGGCACTGCAGTGAGATGGGTGATGGTTTTTCTATCTTTGTGTTGATGTTTTCTGCTGTTAGATTTTGAATTTTATATTCTCTCTTGTAAAGTAAGAGAAGCAGGAAACTTCCTGTCCCACACAGCTCCTTTTGGGGGCTAACTATAGTTCTCATTTCTGTAGCCCTTTAAGGTTTATAAGCCATTTTCCTCACAGGAACCCTGTGATACACATGTTTCTGGCTTCATTTTGCAGGTGAGGAAATTGAAGCTTAGAGAGGCTGATCCATTTACCCATGGTCATTAGGCTATTCAGTGTTAGAGCCAGGGCTGAAAACCAAGTCTCCAATTTGAGGTCCAGCATTCTTTCCACTGCACCTCACTGCCTCCTAAGTACTTACTTTGTGTTCCTATCTTAGTATAAAGTTCTGCCATGTGACACACATTTCTTCCCCAGCCTATATGATTTCGAGAGAATGGTAATACATACTCAGATATAAAGAAACACATTAAGGCAAATGGGAAGTTAAAAGTTGAAAGACTCAGCTTGATTTTTTATATCCCTCTGTAACCTTAAGGCTGAGTGAAGGACAGCAGTCAGCTAATACTAACCAAGAAGAGTAGAATCCAGTGTCACGCTCCAGATGTCTTGATTCCATCGATAGCCTTTGTAGGAATTAGAGACCATGTGTAGTCTGCTTATTCTGGTCTCTTAACCAAAGAGCACAGTAGCAGACCTTCTTATGGTGGAGAGAAGTTGCTTTGTACCGTCACACAAGCCCACAACCTGGGCACAGGTTTTCATCTAGTCATGGAGACATTCCCAAACACTTTACAGCGGACCACAAGAGAGACTGAAAGAAAGAGGTATCTAAATTAGACTCTGGCCCCCCACTCCCACTGCCTAAATATCTGACTATGTTTGAATTATTGTTATTCTAACAATATTTGTTTCTAAATTTTTATCTACTTTTCAATAAGAGTTTTTTCAGAGACACAGTAATAATAAATACTAGCCCAAGGAAGTTCATTCAGCTCACTACTTGTTCATGTATGTTTAGTCTTGTTAAATGACTTTTTTCCCACCAATTGTAAGAGGCTTAGAACATGAAAAAATTCTCCTTTTCAGCCTAAGTCTAAAAAAACCCTAAAGGGAACATTTTTGTAAAGTTGGAAGAAAATCCATGGAGCCATCTTGGGTTATGAAAACATTTTTTAATGGTTTCATTTTTAAAAGGGACCAGAAACTCTCAGATTGCTCAGAAATGTCTGAAACATTTTAAACTTATCCCCTGTCTTTTAAATCCCCTGTGCTTTCTTTTTTAATCCCAATGCTAAAAAATAGCTGAATTTTTAGAAGCAGAGATATGATCACTGGAAAATATGAAATCTCTTTCTATTCACCCCACTCCCTAACTTCTTTTTACAAGGGCCACATGATGACTGGTAGAAACCTTGTTGAAAAATTTGAATTGCCAGACACAGATTCCACTGAGAAGGGGTAAATAGAAGCCCAGATCAGTTATGCAGAGTAGGCTCCTTCCTTTATCTGCAAGAAGGAAAAGACTTAGCCTTTTGCTGCAAAACCCACAATACTACTGATATGCCAAGCAATTGGGTAAAAAAAAGTAGCATGGGCTGGCTCTGTGTATAAGAGTTATAGTACTAAGAAGGGAGAAATCAATATGAATAGTATGGATAACTTTTTCCTCCCAAAGCCCCATTCAGGAACCATGTTGCTGAGCTTATATTTGTCATCTCTTTAAAGAATTTCATGAGTGGGGTCATGTGGTTCCATATTTCCCTGGAATGTATGAGGGAGATAATCATGAGGCTGTGTTACTCTTTACATGGCCTGTATCTGACAACAATCAGGCACCAGTATATCTCTATAAAATAGACATGATTGTTGCAGTGTGTGTATCATTGCTAACCACTTTTCAGTGGTGAGTGATCCCAGGAATATAGCATCAAACCATCTTGTTTTTGTGCCATACTCTGAGATATAGCAACAACCTTGAGGCCCTTCCTTTCTAAGCCCTACTGAAACAAATGGGAAATTCATTATTATTATTTTGTCATTCTGTTATTATTAGACTACTAGTAGTGATGGTAGTAAAATCAAGAGTGATAATTACCTACACCCTCACTATACTACTCTCCCAGAAGTCTGTGCTTTGGGCATTGTTTTATGTTTGCTTTGGTTCTTCAGTCCCATTTAGACAAATGAAGTGTGAAATATGTGTTTCTTATATCAAACCCTCAGTAAACACTGTCTTATAGTTAAGATCCAGCATCTCATTAAAGTGAATGTCATTATGGAAAACCATGATTTATCTACAAAATGAGGGCAATTTTTTTCTGCCAGGATCATTGTTGATGTCACAGTCTGTCTGGCTCCAGGATGATTGGTTTATATTCAGGTCCGTACAAGATCCAGGCTGATTGTTTTGTCTGATTCACAGTCCATGGACAAGACGAATTTATCTTAATGAATAAGATTGAGCCAGACTCTGAGTTGAGAGCATCCTGTCTGTCCCTTTTTCATAGAGAACAAACTCTGGGCCTTTGGCTTCATTTGATCTTGAATAATCTCCATTTTCATTATAAATTCATGGTCATCTTGAATGAGAAAAAAGAAATCACAATGATTGAAAAAATTGAATTTTTAGAAGCAAAGATATAAATCCTAGAAAATATGAAATATCCCTCTGCTCACCTAATGTGCTAACTTCTCTAATCACAGATAGTGATTCCTGGAGAGCAGATGAGCTTTCCCTCTGCCAAGGCACCTCTGCCTTCAGCAGTGTCCAGGTCCTACTTAGTACAAGTTAAGCTCTATTTTAAGGGAAATGCGAATAATACAGATTTTATTCCATAAATCCCTTGTTTCCTTAGCCTTTTGACATGCTCTTCAGAAAAACCTGATACAGAACACAGAACACCCAGTGTTTTCTATTCCATACATAGGTTGATGACAGTCAATGATGGCAGGACAACTAAGACAAAATTCTTTTAAAAAGTCTGTCAAGAGGAGAGGATCTTCCTGATGAAGCTGAGGGACTGGGTGCTGACCAAAGTACACAGTTGGCACAAAAGCCCCATAGTCAGTTTTCTCTCTGACTCTGGACAAGTGGGAATACGGTTGGCCTGAACTGCCCCCTTTTCCATCCATTCATTCAAACTGTGTAAAGTCCCTTGAAAGTAACCACAGATTATTAGCATCTCTGGCGAGACCCAACCACACCATAATAAATCAAAGTGGCCTATTTCCCTTGCCCCCTTGTCTGACCTTGTTCTTCTCTCAAGAGAAGTTGTCCACATTTTGTGATCCAAAACACTTAAGAAGTTCCCTACAAACTGACTTAGTGGAAATAAGTGCTGTCTTGTTTTTTTCCCAAAAGTAAAAAAAAATTAATGCTATTTTTCTCTTTTTTCATTCCTTTTGCTCTTCTCAACTGGACCTGAACCTCTGAAAGAGATTCCTGTGGCTCCACCTACCACTGCAGCCAGCAGCATAGAGGAGCCAGAAGGTAAGTTATTTCTTGGTCTTTACTTTTTAAATTTTAGTTCTGAATTGCTGTGAGTAGAGGAGGATGCTCTGTGGACGGAACTGAAGGAAAATAGGTAGAGAGGAGGAACATAAGGACAGAGAGAGGCCTTCTTGGTAGCTACTACTCTCCATCCCAAATTTAAATATTCACTTTACTATTGTGAAGATATCCAATCTGATGTGGGTTTGCTGATACATGATAAGTGGGAGGGCGGGGGAGGCTTTGATGAAGATACCCCTTCCTCCCTCTTTTTCTCCTTTTCCCATCTCTCTGCTGGGAACCCAAAGATCAAACTCTACGTGGTCACTCAAATGAGAAGCTGTTTACACACTAGCTTAAAGCCAGTGGAATGGAAGGTTAGTAAGTTAGTAAGTTCTAGTCTCTCTGGGCTTCAAGATGGCTTCTAAAATCCAAGATGACACCCATCTGGTTGTTTCATAAAGACATTAAATTCAGCATCGCAAAAACAGAACTCTGTCATTCTCAAAAACCTCATCCATCTCTCCTTTAGCTTCACCCATTTTTCTTGGGAAAATTATCATTTTTTCTATTACCCAGGTTCATAACGAAAATCATCCATAATCACCTCCATATCCAATCAGTTGCCATATTTTGTTGATATGTTCTTCAAAACAGCTCTGGCATTAGTCCTCCTTTCTTCACTCACGTGGCCAACCAATCTTGTTCAGACCCTTATCACCAATGGTATGGAATGTTTCAATAGCCTCATGATTTGTCTCTGTACAGCAAGTATCTTTCTCACTTTAGTCAATGCTTCCCACATAGCTACCATACTTTTCCCCCATACTCTCATTTCCTTGCTCATGAATTTTAGTCTCTAAAGTGATATTTGTTTCTAGAATAAAATGTAAATTCTTCTGTTTGGGATTTAAAGGCTTGCCCAATCTGGCTCAGACTATCTTTCTAAACTGATATTCTATCACTTCTCATCTTGTTCCTAATGATTAAAGCCCAATTGACCTAGGTGATATTCCTGTATATGACTGTTGGTCTTACACATCTCCACCTTTGCATGTGCTACCCCTAAATGCCTACAATGATCTCTTTCCTCATCTCTGCCTCTTGGAAACCCTTGTTCTCATCAAGTCTCAACTCATGCCACTTCCTATAAAAGGCTTTTCCTGATTGCCAGTTTATTAGCATTTCCCCCTTGCCCTAAAATTGCTTTCTATATATTTTGCATTTATTGTAAAGCAGCATGGCACGGGAGCTAGGGAACCCACCCAAAGGAGACATGGGTTCATGTCTTGTCTGTCCTAGAAACTGGGTTTATGACTTTGGAAAGTTGGGGTACAGTTCTTAATCTGCATTGCTAGAGGGGATTTTCTTACTGGAAGTTTATTAAACCAGTTATAAATCACATGTCTGAACTCCCTAGTTCCCTGGATCAAAAATTTACCAAATAAAACAAAAACAGTAAGTTGTATTTACTTATATGTATGCATGTTGTTTCCCCAGCATAAGGTAAGTTTTTAAAAATAATAGTTTATTTCCCCAATTTCATGTAAAAACATTTTTTAACATTTGGTTTTTTTTAAGTTCCAAATTCTATCCCTTTCTCCCCCACCTTTCCCTTCCCTGAGATGGCAAGCAATTTGATATAGATTATATATGTGTAATAATGTAAAACATTTCTATATTAGTCATTTTGTGCAAGAAGTGAATAAAGAAAGAGAGAAGGAAAGGAGAAAGAGAAAGAAAATAGCATACTTCAGCCTGTACTCAGACATCATTAGTTCTTTCTCTGGCAGCCAATAGCATTTTTCCTCATGAATCCTTTGGGATTATTTTGGATTATTGTATTGTCGAGAATAGCTAAATAATTCACATTTCATCATACAATATTACTGTTACTGTGTACAATAGTCTCCTGGTTGTGCTCACTTCACTTTGCATCAGTTCATATAAGTTTTTCCAGGCTTTTCTGAAGTCATCCTGCCTGTTATTTCTGTTAGCACAATAATATTCCATCACAATCATATACCACAACTTGTTCAATCATTCTCCAGTTGATGGGCATCCCTTCAATTTCCAATTCTTTGCCACCACAGAAGGAGTTACTATGAATATTTTTGTACAAATATATTACCTGGTCATAGTATATGATCCATGTGATATATAGCTGTAATCTCCTTGCTACCATTTTATTTCAAATTTTTGTATCAATATTCATTAGGAAAATTGGTTTATAGCTGTCTTTTTCTGTTTTTGCTCTTTCTGGTTTAAGTATCAGCACCAAATTTGAGTTGTAAAAGTAATTTGGTAGGATTCCTTCTTTGCCTGTTTTTCCAAATAGATTATATGGCATTGGGATTCATTGTTGTTTAACTATTGGGTGGAATTTGCTTGTGAATCCAGCCAGCCCTAGGGAATTTTTCTTAGGAAGTTCACTGATGGGTGTTCAATTCCTTTTTCTAAGATTGCATTAAGTATTCTATTTCTTCTTCTATTAATTTGGGCAATTTATATTTTTGTAAATATTCATCTATTTAATTGAGATTGTTAGATTTATTGGCAATATTATTGGCCCAAATAGCTTCTAATAATTTTTAAAATTTCCTCTTCATTTGTGGTGAATGTACATTTTTTATTTTTAATAGTGGTAATTTGATTTTCTTCTTTCCTTTTTTTAAAATCAAATTAACCAATGGTTTATTTTTTTCTCACAAAACCAACTTCTGGTTTTATTACTTCAATGGTTTTCTTACATTTAAATTTTATTTTCTCTCCTTTGATTTTCAAGATTTCTAATATGGTATCCAATTGGGGTTTTTAATCTTTTTTTTTTTCTCATTTTAGTTGCATGCCCCATTTTTTGATGTCCTCTTTCTCTATTTTATTGATATAAGCATTGGGAGATATAATTTTTTCCCCTAATTACTATTTTGCTGCATCCCATAAATTTCAGTATATTGTCATTATTGTCATTCTCATTAATGAAATTATTGATTGTTTCTATGATTTGTTTTTTGACCCATTTATTCTTTAGGGTTAGATTTTTTTTTTGTTTCCAATTAATTTTTATTCTATTTTCCACTGCTTTTTATTGAATATAATTTTTATTTCAGTATAATCTGAAAATGATGCATTTAATATTTTTGCTTTTCTGAATTTGGTTGTGAGGTTTTTATGCCCTAATTCATGGTCAGTTTTTGTGTAGGTGCCATGTACAGCTGAGAGAAGGTATATTCCTTTCTATTCTCATTCAGCTTTTTCCAGAGATCTCATATATAACTTTTCTAAAATTCTATTCATTTTTTAACTTTTTTCTTCTTTATTTTTTGGTTAGATAAATTGAGGTTCCCCCAATAGTACAGTTTTATTGAGTATTTCCTCCTGTCTATTTCCTCTTTTAACTTCTTTAAAAATTTATATTATGTATTCTATGCCCTTTGGTGCACTTATATAATATCAACATGGTGTTGATATTACTTCATTGTCTGTGGTACATTTTAGCAAGAAATAGTTTCCTTTCCTTATCTCTTTTAATTAGATCTCTTTTTGCTTTTGCTTTGTCTAAGATAATAATTACCACCCCTACTTTTTTTTTTTAATTTCAGCTGAAGCATAATAGATACTCCTCTAGCCCTTTACCTTTACTTTATGTGTCTCTCTGCTTCAAGTGTGGGGAAGCAGGGAGAAACCATTCCCCCTCTTAAATTATTTATTTACTTATTTTTAGTTTTTAACATTCACTTCTATAAGATTTTGAGTTCTAAATTTTCTCCCTGTCCCACCCAAACAGTATGCAATCTGATAAAGGCTATACATGTACAAATCATATTAAACATATTTCCACAATAGTCATGTTGTAAAGAAGAATTAGAACCAAAGGGGAAAACTGTGAGAAAGAAAAAAAAGAGAGAAAGAAAATAGTATCTTTTGATCTGCATTCAGACTCCATAGTTCTTTCTGTGAATGTGGGTAGTGTTTTCCATCAAGTGTGTTTCTTGTAAACAACATATTGCAAGATTCTGTTAATCCCTTCTGTTGCCTGCTTTTGTTTTATGGGTGTCCCATTCACATTTATAGTAATGGTAACTAACTGTTTATTTACCTCTATTTTAATTTTGCCTTGTTTATCCTTCTCTTTCTCTTTACCTTTCATCCTGTCCCTCCTTACAACTTTTACTTCTGATCACTGCCTCCCCCAGTCTACCTTCCCTTTTATCAGTACCCCCACCTTCTCTTTTCCCAATCCCTATCTCCAACTGAATGTGTATGTTATTGTCCCTTTGAGTCAGTTCCGATAAGACTAGGATTCAAGCTTTGCCTGCCATTCCCTCCCCACATCTTCCCCTCAACTGGGGTAGCTCTTTTATGGAAGATAATTTACCCCAATCTGTCTCCCCCTTCCCTCTGCTCCCAGTGCAGTTCTTTTTCTTACCCTTTTAAAAGGGGTTAGGGTTGTTTTCTTTAATATCATCTCATCATAATCATCTCACACCTACACTCTCTGTCTATGCATACTCATTCTAATTGCCCTTATAGTGATAGTGTTCTCTTTCTTACTTCTTATAATTTTATGTTTTCTTCAGTCATATTTGAAGATCAAATTGTTTATTCAGCTCTGGTCTTTTAATTAGGAATGCCTCAATATCCTCTATTTCATTAAAATACCAATTCCCCACCCCACCCCACTCCACCCCCAAAGGATTATATTCAGTTTTGCTCCATAGGTGATTCTTGGTTGTAATCCTAACTTCTTGCCTCCCTTCTGGAAGGCATATCATATTCCAAGCCCCCCCTCCCCCCCCATACTTTAATGTAGAAGCTGCTAAATCCTGGGTAATCCTGACTGTGGCTCCATGATACTTGAATTGTTTCTTTTTGACTGCTTGTAGTATTTTCTCCTTGACCTGGCAGCTCTGGAATTTGACTATGATATTCCTGGGAGTTTTCATTTTGGGGTATCTTTCAGGTGGTGATTGGTGGATTCTTTCAATTCCTATTTTGCCCTCTGAATCTAGGATATCAGGGCAGTTTTCCTTGATAATTTCTTGAAATATGATATCCAGGCTCTTTTTTTTATCTTGGCTTTCAGGTAGTCCAATAATTCTTAAATTTTCTCTCCTCAATCTATTTTCCAGGTCAGTTGTTTTACCAATGAGAAATTTCACATTTTCTTCTATTTTTTCTTCTTTTGATTTCATTATATCTTGATGTCTCATGGAGTCATTAGCTTTCATTTGTTCAATTCTAATTTTTAAGCAGTTATTTTTTTTTTATATCTTTTGTGAGCTTTTGTATCTCCTTTCCTATTTAGTCAATTCTGTTTTTAAGGAGTTATTTTCTTGGTGAATTTTTATATATCTTTTCCATTTTTTTGTTTCTTTTACTAAGTTATTAACTTGTTTTAAATGATTCTTTTGTATTGCTCTCATTTCTTTTCCCAATTTTTCTTCTACTTCTCTTGTATGCTTTTAAAAATCCTTTTAAAACTCTTTCCAGAAGTTCTTTTTGGGTCTGATACCAATTTACTGACACCAATTTCTTTGATGCATGTAGACAGTTTTGACATTGTTATCCTCTTCTAAGTTTGTGCCTTAATGCTCCCTGTCACCATACTAACTTTCTATAATCAGATTCTTTGTTTTGGTTTTTGCTCATTTTTCTGCTGCTTTTGTGACTTTGATATTTATGTGAGTGGGGCTCTCTTGCCCCTTTTTATATACCAAGTACTTAGCACAGTATTTGGCACATAGTAGACACTTAATAAATGCTTCTTGATTGCTAAGTTTTTAGTAATGCTAAAAATACTAAGTTTTTCTACGTAGGAACTATGCCTGAAATTCTAGTGGTTGCCACCAAATGAGTAGTTCCTATTCATTGATTTTTTTAGGTCCAGTAAACAAGTTCTTGACTATTTGTTGGTTACTGAGAGATCCAAATTATATGAACCACAGAATCTCAGAGTTGGAAGAGACCTATTGACATCTAGTCCAACTGTTACCTAATTGATTTTTTTCTACCACACCCTCAATAAGTGGTCATCCAGACTTCACTTGAAGTCCTCAAGTGAGAGGGGAAATACTCCCTCTTAAGGGAACCTATTCCATTTTGGATAGTTATAGTTGTTAGGAAGTTTGACTGACATGGATCCTAAACCTGTCACTCTACCACCCCCATTCATTGGTTCTTAGTCCTGCCACAAGGGACTGACTAGACCAAACCTAATCCCTCTTCCTCATTTCCTTCAGCCAAATCTATATGGCATCATTTGAAGTCCCTTCAACCATCTTGGCCTCTTCCCTGTGGATATGTTCCAGTCTGCCAATATCCTTCCTTAAATATAACGCCTAGAACTGAGCATGGTCTTTTAGGTATATACATAGGTACTTTCACCTCCCTCATTATTGCTACTATACATCTCCAAATGCAACCTGTGATTGTATTTGCTTTTTTGGATTCCATGTCTCACTGCCAACTCACATTGAGTTTGCATGCATTTCACTAAGACCTCCAAGATGTATTTTTTAGATGGACTGCTGTTTGGCTATGCCTCCCCTTCTTATGCTTGTGAAGTTGATTTTGTAAAGTTCAGAGAATGCTTTGTCTCTAAAAGTATCTTTTAAAATAACAGCATGAAACATATTAAAAACTGATTTCTGTCCTTTAAATAAACCTTTTAAGTGAAGATATAATAGAAAAAATTTGAAAGAAATACAAAATTAAATGTTTCTGGATTTACTTTTCAGATGTAAGTAGAATGAACACCACACTTAGGGTCAGAAACATTTCAGGCTCTGCTCAGTTAAGGAATGCCTTTAGTTTTATATTAATTAGAACTTGCTCCAAAATCATAGAATCTCAGAATTGTAAGGGATCTCAGATACTATCTGGTCCAACCATATCCAAATGAGAATCTTTTTCCTAATGGACCTAACTAATGGTCATTCAATGTTTGTATCAAGGTCTCCTAGAAGGGACTGCATATCAAGGCATCCAATCCCATTGCTTGAAGAACTCTTAATTGTGAGGAAATTTTTCCTTACACCAAGTCTAAATTTACTTCTTTATTACTTCTATAAGATACTTATTTCTGCCTCCTGTGACCAAACAGAAAAAAATATAACAATACTTCTTACATGTGACAACTTTTAAATACTTGAAAGCATCTTCATGAACCTCTAAGTCTTCTCTTTTTTTAGATAAAATATCTCCATTTCCTTCAAATATTTTCCAGTTCCTCAAATGGCATGTTTTTGAAGTCCTTCATCCTTAAGGACTTCAGTTTCCTTCCTGGAAGCTTTTCAGTTTATTGATATTCTTATTGAAATGTGGCATTCAGACCTGATCATACCAGAATGACCAGCATGTAGTCTGATTAGGGTATAGTAGAGTAGGATTTTCAGCAACTCTAGCCTTGGACATTATGCCTTTTTCATTACAGCCTAATATCCAAGGGATAATTTTTTTTATTGAAAAGTTTTGTACAAGCAAAATCAATATAATTAAAAATTAGAAGGGAAATAGTGCATTGTAGAAAGTTTCTCTGATCTATATATTCACCATATTTAAGAAACTGATTAACATTTATAAGAACAAGAGCCATTTCTGAGTAGATAGGTGATCAAAGGATATGAATTGGCAGTTCTTAAAGAAATCCAAGCTATTAAAAATCATACGAAAAAAATACTATAAACCACTAATAATTAGAGAAAAGCACATTAAAAGAGCTATAAGGTTTTGCCTCACACCTATTAGATTGGTAAAAAAAAATACCAAAATTATATATCATTTATATAATAAATGATAATTATGGAAGGACAGTAGGGGAACAAGTACATTAACTGTTAGTGGAGTAATTTATAACTATACCCACAAGGTCACTAAATGATGCCTATCTTTTGACTCAGCAAAAGCATTACTACGTTTGTGCCCCAAAAAGATCAAAGAAAGAGGGAAAATACATGAATATACAGAGGTAAAATACAGAATATACAAATTTTTGTTTTATAATATCAAAGAATTGGAAACTGAGGAGATACCCATCAACTGGGGAATAGTAGAACGAATTGGAAACTGAGGAGATACCCATCAACTGGGGAATAGTAGAACAAGTTGTGATGTAATGTAATGTAATATTATTGTACCTTAAGAAATGCAAAATGGAAGATGGAGGAGTAGAAACAGCATTTCCAATGTGCTCTGCCCCACACAAATTTCAAACAATGTGAAAGGGGACTCCGAACAACTTCTGGAGCCCCAACACCCACAGAATGGCACAGAGAAGCTAACTTCCTGCTGAGGACAGCCCAGCAGCCCTGCAGGGAGCAGCCAGCGCAGCACTCTGAGAGCAGGCAGCACAGCAAGCTGGGAACCGACAGCGAAGCCTGCAGAGCCGAGCCCAGGTCCGAGGTTTTAGCCCCAGGGTGGCCGGGCCTTCAGCTGGCTGGAGGGACCCCAGAACACCAGCAATTGTGGTGATTCCAGAATTATCAGCACAGATATGCCTAGGACAAAGTGACAGGTTAGGGCCCTATGGACTTTGGGACCAGTATTTGGGGAATGCGTTGGCTTCCTCCCCTGGGGGTGAAAAGCTGCTGAAGAAACAGCTGCACAGAAGCCATTTTGTAGCATCAGCAGTGGCTCTAGCTCCTGGTCTGCGAACTGTAGGGAGATCCAGCAATCAGTCCGGGGGTTAATTGCTCTTGTTTTAAACTGCCTGGATCTGGATTGTGGTCTGGGGGGGAAGTTTGGGGTGGGTATCCAACTTGCCAGAGTGGGTGGAGGCTTTACAGAGGCCACACAACTGGCGGAAGTTGTGAAGACCCCACTTTTGGGCAGAAGCTCCCCTGTCTGGTGGCAGAGTCCTACTATGGCAACAAGCCCCAAAATCAAGTAATTAAGTGGCAACATGCCTAGGCAAATGAAACAAAATAAACAGAAAAATTCAACATTGGACTCCTATTTTAGGGGCAAAGAGGCTCAAAGCATGGAGGAGGACTGTGAGGTCAGAACTCCTGCACCAAAAACCCTAAATGAAAATACAAGCTGTGTACAGGCCATAGAGGACCTTAAGAAGCAGATAAGAGAAGTGGGGGAAAATTTGGGAAGAGAAATGAAAAAGATGCAAGTAAAGTATGAAATGACAGTCAACAGCCTGACTGAGGAAAATAACACCTTAAAAATAGACTAACTCAAATGGCAAAAGAGGCTCAGAAAGGCAATGAGGAGAAAAATGCCTTAAAAAGTCGAATTTACGGGCAGCTAGGTGGCGCAGTGAGTAGAGCGCCGGCCCTGGAGTCAGAAGGACCTGAGTTCGGATCCGGCCTCAGACACTTAACCCACACAAACAAAAACCTAGCCGTGTGACCTTGGGCAAGTTACTTAACCCCAATTGCCCTAAAAGGGGCAGCTAGGTAGCGCAGTGAGTAAGAGCGCCGGCCTCAGAGTTGGGATGACCCGAGATCAAATCCGGCCTCAGAAAATGAGCACCCACACATAAATAATGACTAGCCGTGTAACCTTGAGCAAGTTACTTAACCCCAATTGCTTTAAAAAAAATAAATTTAACAGATGGAAAAGATCTCAAAAGCTCACTGAGGAGATTCATTCCTTCAGAGTTAGACTGGAGCAAATGGAAGCTAGTGACTTTATGAGAAATCAAGATACTATTAAACAGATCCAAACAAATGAAAGATTAGAAGGCAATGTGAAATATCTCATGGGAAAAACCACTGACCTGGAAAATAGATCCAGGAGAGACAATTTAAAAATTATTGGACTACCTGAAAGCCATGATCAAGGAAAGAACCTAGAAATCACCCTTCAAGAAATTCTCAAGGAAAACTGCCCTGATGTTTTAGATCCAGAGGGCAAAATAGAGGTTGAAAGAATCCACCAATCACCTCCTGAAAAAGATCCCAAAAAGAAAACTCCCAGGAATATTATAGCCAGGTTCCAGAATCCCCAGATCAAGGAGAAAATACTACAGGCAGCCAGGAAGAAACAATTTCAATATTGTGGAAACACAATCAGAATAGCCCAGGACCTGGCAGCTTCTACACTG